>JANTFE010022876.1:11776-22369 GCA_027562315.1 Costus pulverulentus | reverse complement strand
CCTTTGAGATCTTTTCGTTTATACAAGTTAATCATATGAACTACATGCGATCTTGATGATGAATCCCCTAGAAATATTACATGCGCCCCCCCTTTTTAGGGTTTCATCTCCTTGCGCTCCCCCTTGAAGGGGACTTTCACCAACCTCTAGGAAGTGAATGCACCAAGAGAAGAAGAGGAGAAGAGAAGCCACCAAGCCTTCTTACACTTTGCGCCAAGGAAAGGAAGAAGGAAGATACTTACAGCTTGATAGAAGAAGAAGCTCCAAGTACTCCAAGCTCTCGCCCCTTTGTTGTTCACGCCAAGAGAAGATTGTGTTCAAGAGGGGATTCGGCTTAGGTCTCTTTTATAAGATGAAGAGGTGATTTGGTATAAGGAAGGTGCAGATGATTAGCGCTTGAATTAAGGGAATTATTCAATCAATTATCTTGATCAAATCCTTAATCCTATATGCGCCTAAGCCTTGCCTAATCAAGCCCATGCCATATGCACCCACATCATACCTTATGAGGCAATTATTCCATCTATGCGCTTAGACCTAGTCAAAGCATGATGAAAGTTTGCCTAATGTGTCATGGGTGCAAATCCTAATTTAATTAGGACTCTAATTATGTAAATAATCAGCCCACATGCGCCCATGAGATTCCAATTAATATCTTAAGTGATTAAATCAAATCCAATCTCAATCAATCACTTGGAAGATATCAATCATTGTCATATGCATCACTCCTAATCCAATTATGAGTTGTCATGCACCTATGCCAACAATTCTTCCCCATTATACCCTTTAGCCCACTTATCTCTTCATTACAACTTATTAGCAAACCCCATTGAGTAATGGGCCTAGCCCAAACTTCATTATGCATGTTAACCAAGTCATTGGATCCAATCTAATGTAACCCAAGGTCCAATGAGGCTAACCATGGTTAATTTTGGGTCAATATACCAAAAATTAAGTTTGGTTCTAATAAGTTTCTTCCATCTCATCAGGCCCATTGGCGCTGATGAAATCTCCCAAATAGATCCTAGTTATGAAATAACTTGTTCCAAAGGCTACCCGATCAATACAAAAACTTGAGCCTCAAGGTGTGCGAACCTGTAGGTTCCTCTGATGTTGGTAGTGATGAACTAAGGTCATCATAAGTAGTGAGTGGCACCTAGTAGTGCATCATTGCTACCCAAGTCTTTAGAATGGATATCAACATCGACATCCCCATCATCGCAACAAGGTACCAATGCATTACATCCCTTTGCCAAACTGATATCCGATTGGACATGTGTATCACCACTTGTTTTCACCCAATCTCATGGTCATGACTAAATCAGGTTCTCACCTGGGTATGACCATACACTTTCAGTCACAAAACCATAAGGGGCCCCAAGGATATCAAGCTTCCCTTAGGAATGAGCAAATCCTATATCTGTTCATTGATCTTCTCATATGGGTCATGACATACTCAATGACAACCGTTATGACCTCCCAACTACGGTGAGGTGTTAGGTTATATCAAAGCATGTCCCTAACCATATGGAAGAGTCAATGACCTCAAGTCAAAGGATCAATGCATCTCCTATCACTTATGAGGTTATCTCATTACACCAAGTTAAAGCCTCACAGCAGGTCGATCCAGTATATCTACCACTGATATACTCATATGTCTGCGTTAGAACCTTGTGCCTAACCAGCCCATATACCAGTCTCACATATATCAGAGCTATCTCATATCTACTTAGGTACTTGACTAGGGACAGAGTTTGAGCATAGATACAATCTATCTCTAGGGATATTATTATGTAAGTACATATTCGTAGATGTAAACATAGCATAATAATGACAATGCCAGAATGATATATATATATATATATAAGATATTAATGTCTAATAGTACATAAGGTAGACCAACAACTGGTCCTAAGGGCATATACACCAACATAATTAGCTTGCTTAATGAAGTCTAGCATGGCCCAAAGGGCCATGAGGATAAGTTGCAGGGCTCAAGAGTTATCATGGGAATTAAATTTGGAATATGAAGAGACATGTCATTAACCGCCAAATGGGAATTTAATTCAACCATAATGAGAATTTAATTTGAACATAATGGGAATTTAATTATACCATAAAGGAAATTTATTTGAAATGGCACCATGATTTCTATAAAAGGGTAGAGAGGATTGAGAGAAGAAGGTTACTTCATTCGAAAGCAAAAAGCTTGGTGGCGAGCTTTGCGGCATCTTCCTCCTTCCCTCTCCTCTTGGTGCATCCTTCTTATGGGTGGCCCAAGTGCTTGAGGAGAATAGAGCTTTGCGGCATCTTCCTCCTTCTCTCTCCTCTTAGCGCATCCTTCTTGTGGGTGGCGCAAGTGCTTGAGGAGAACTCTCAGGGAGTGAATCTTCTTCCCGAGGCTAGCACCGGGCGTGGAAGAAGAGAACTCAAGCATCGGCTGTGTGTGAGACTATGAAAGGTGCACACTTGGGCACCTACATCACTTCCCTTGCTTTGCTCTAAGGTATCATCTCTTATTCACCGTGTCGACCCCCTCGTATGACTTGATCTTTTGGGTTTTTGGGACCAACCTATTTCGGGGATTGCTTCCACTATGTATGTATATAAAATTTTAAAATCCCTGAGGTTTTCGAACAAAACCATGACTTGGTTGTCACATGTGAGGTTCACAATTGATAGAAGGTACTTTGGTCATTAGACTTGAGGTCATCGGTACTTACATAAGATAAGTGACATACTTTGATATAACTTAACACTTCTATATATCTAGAGAGTCATAACGGCTATCATTGGGTATGTAATAAGTCATATATATAGTATGAGTGATCAATAGACGATTTGCCCATTCCTTCTAAAGAGAGTTTGATAATCCTAGGATCCTCACCATGGGTGCTTGATTATGAGTATATGGAAATACCTAGGAGATTAGATTTCCTACTCAAGTTACACCACATAATTGAAATAGCAAATGTGGCACACTTATCTAGTCTAGGATTATCAAAACACAAAGGGATTATATTGCATATATAGAAACTTTATCACTGGCTGGGTGTTCTCGAATGACAATATATTCCTATGGCTTGGGTAGCAATGATGTATTGCTAGATGTCACTCCTTGCTTGTGATAAACTATTTGATTCATCACTATTAACATCATATTGGACCTACAAGGTTGCATACATACACTTTGAGATCACTATAGATCTAGGAGCTTGGATCGAATTATGGATTAATTCATGTCCATTTTGGACATAGAAGATACCAGATCAAAGCAGAATCAAACGTATGATTCATAGGATTTGATCTGCAAGAAGAATGGCATCGGGCGCCCATTCCATTGATTTAGAGAAGCTAATTGGGATTTAGGTTCAATAAGGGGACAAACTATAGGGCCTAGGGCATCTATGAGACTTGTACATGAGAAAGATCCGAATGGAGCTCATTGGTCTTAGAGCGCAATGAGGGTTGAAGTAGGAGGTGCATAGGGTACATGGCTTCAGTAAAAGGGGCACATGAAGAGGTTAGATTATCTCATTGGGCTGAGAGCCAAATGAGCACTAGCATAGGCAAATACACTCTATAAGAGAGGAAGCAAGAGGCCAAGCATTGGCCCTAGGCACCTAATGAAGTCAGCATAACGAGGTGCCATTGCCATAATGGGTGTGCCTAGGTCACCGACCATGCAAGCTAAGGAAGCCTTGACACGTGAGGTGATCGGGGAAGAGATTTATGTTAGAGTGTATGCCCTGAGACCTAGTTTTGGTCCATCTTTGTACTACTTGACTATGATATTTATATATCATTCTGTCATTGTTGTTATCATTATTTGTTTACATCTGCGATCGTGTACTTACATGATAATGTCCCTGGAGATAGATTGGATCTGTGCTCAAATGGTTGTCCCAGTCAATGTACCCTAGTGGATATGAGACAGCTATGGTACTTGAGAGATTGGTATATGGGCTGGTTAGGCACGTGGTGCTAACGCAGACATATGAGTATATCAGTGGTGGATATACTGGACCGATCCACTATGAGGCTATGACTTGGTGTCATGAGTTATCCTCATAAGTGACAAGAGATGCATTGATCTCTTGACTTGAGGTCATTGACCATTCTATATGGTTAGGTGATGACACTGAAATTTATAGAAAAGTTCATGTCATTTCATATATCTTTTTGTGTCAAATTCATGAACCTTTGCTTATTTTTATGCCTTTTTATCAATTACTGCGGAATCTACACTCTTTTTGGTTTTTGATGATTTTTAGGTAAAAAAGCATGATTTTCAGGCATTTTCAAGTAATTCAGATGCATGGATGAGTTCCCACCATCAAGAGGAGATTACACGACAAATTTCCTGAAGATTGGAGCTCCAGACCAAATTACGATAGGACCGTAATCTATATTACGATACCGTAATAATTTCACAAGCTACAGTAATATCAGAGCACTGTCATAATTTGGGAATTTTTCATCCAGAAAGATTTTCAAAAATTACGACACTACCGTAAAGCTTTTCACGGGCCGTAATTTGGAGCGCTTTCCGACCAGAAACTTTGGCTGAAAATACGGCACTGCTGTAAAGTATTTCATGGTACCATAATTCCAGACAGATTTCCACTCAAAAACTCGACTAAAATTACGGCAGTGCCGTAATAAAAAATACGGTCGTAATTACAACCTGGAGACGCGATTTTCACGGTCAAATTTGAGTCTGATTTTTGCGGGATCGATTGCGGACGATCTAAGCCACAAAATCCAAAGCTGTAAGAAGCAAAAAGGGAGCTTTGGATGAGACGAGGGAGGAGACACCAAAAGCCCTATATTTCATCCACTGACAAATGAGAAATTGAGTTTCACGCCGCCGCCTTAGGGTTCACCGCCGGGAAGCATACAGCGCATCTTCGGCCATGAAATTTGAAGGGAAGCTTCGCCTAGAGCCACATAATATACCCCAGAAGTTTCAACGCAAAAGGATCTCCATCGGAGGAGAAATCGACGAAGAAGCCAGCGTTAGCACTGTTCATGTGTGATTATTACGGCTGTAATTTTCATTATAGCCGTGTGGTTATTCGTTCTTCCCATTTCTTTTTGATTTTTGATCGCTAGAAACTATGGTTTATTGTAATCTTTTCTCCATGTTAGCTTAAACCTTTTGTGGGACATGGGGGAGTAATCCCCTTTGATTTCTTAATGACTCGATAAACTTTTCATTACTTCATCACGTATAATTTTAGCATGATGATTATACTTATGTGATAAATTGCTCTATGATTCTCCATAGTTTTCTTATTATCATGCATGATTCTAGAGTTTTCGCAATAGACTGAAAAGTGACTTGCTTGAGAACTTGGAACCCTAAAATTGAATAATAGGAACTCACTGTAAGAAATTAGGTTAGTTCTTATTTCTTGATTTTAGAATAATAATTGTAATGTTTGATAAAAAGAATCTATGATTGAGTTATTTTGTCAAACGGGAAGATCTTGTGAGAAAGCAAGGATCAGAACATTGGAAAACCATAAGTAGAACCTGTGTTGAGACTCGGATGCACGAAAGTGATCATTGAGATTCCACTTGAGATAATCAACTTAGAATTTGGATGCACGAAAGTGATCCTTGAGTTCTTTGTTTGATGATTTACTTATTTTCAGCGTTGGGATAGATCTTACGCGAAAGCGAGGATTGGTCCCTGCATGATTGTCTGCACGAAAGTGAGATAATCCTTTTATAAAGTAAATTATGTAATCCTTTTATGAAGTAAATTATGTCTTTATCATGATAAAATTGAACTGACGAATTTCTATTCATATCTAGTCATTGAAATCAAAGTGGATGAAACCCTAGTCCCAATGTCTCTCTCTGATATTTTCATTAGCTTTCATTAGTTCACTTGCATAGCTTCGATTGCCTAGATAGTAAGAACTCAATTATTCGGTACTTGACAAACAAGGTCTCTGTGGGATCGATATTTTTTATTACTTCGAATATCCGTGCACTTGCGGACACAACAGGTTTTTGGACATAACAAGTTTTTGGCAGCAACGCTAGAGATAAGTTTTTATCTAGCTACTTGTTGGGATACAACATTAGGGACATGCTTTGATACAACCTAACACCTCGCCGTAGTTGGGAGGTAATAACGGTTATCATTGAGTATGTTGCGACCCATACGAGAGGGTCAATAGACAAACAGAGGATTTGCCCTTTCCTAAGGGAAGCTTGATATCCATGGAGCTCCTCTATGGTTCTATGACTGAAAGTGCATGACCATACCCAAGTGAGAACCTAATTTAGTCATAACCATGTGATTGGGTGAAAACAAGTGGTGACACTCTTGTCCAATCGGATATCAGTTTGGCAAAGAGACTGTAATGCATCTGTACCTAGTTGCGATGATGGGGATGTCGATGTCGATGTCGATGTCGATATCCATTCTGATGACTTGGGTAGCAGTGATGCATTGCTAGGTGCCACTCACTGCTTGTGGTGACCTTAGGTCAGCACTGCCAACGTCAGAGGAACCTACAGGGCCGCACACCTTGATACTCGAGTTCTCGTATTGATCGGGAAGCCTTATGTCGAGTTATTGGATAACTCAGATCTATTTGAGAGATTTCATCAGCGCCAATGGGCCTAATGAGAAGGAAGAGAGTTATTGTAGCCAAACTTTATTTTTGGCAAGTTGTCCCAAATTTGACCATGGTTGGTCACACTTGACTTAGGGTTGCATTGGATTGGATCCAATAGCTTAATCAACCCATGTAATGAAGTTTGGGCTTGCTCATTACCCAATGAGGCCCAATAATAAGTTGTCATGAAGAGATAATGGGCTTAAAGGGTATAATGGGGAGGAAACTTATCCCATTGACACCTAGGGGCTTAATGGGGATAAGTTGACGCAATTTGCATCATAAGGAAGCAATTGGCGCCTCCCCCTTCATCCTTTGATGGAAACGTTGTATCTAAGGCAAGGCTTGGGGCGCATATGGCTTGTAGAACTTATTTGGTAAGTGGCAAGCGCATATGGTAGAAGGAATGGTGTTTATGGTAAGGACTTGGAGTTTTTCCTTACCCCAAACCCTAATTGCTCCCTCCCTTAACCCTAACCGAATTATGCCTTCATGAGTTGTGTCCACACCTTATTCTTGCCACCCCTCATGCCTCTATATATCAAGGATATGCGAGAGGCACAAAAAGTAATTCAATTGGCGTGAGCAAGTGAAAGGGGCAAGGGCAAGAGACGTTGGCGCATCTTCTCTTCCATCTCCAACCTAGCCGCAAGCTTCTTCCCTCCTACTTCTCATGGCGCAAGAAGGGACAAAGCTTGGTGTCTTCATCCCCTTTCTTCATCCTCTTTGGCGCATCTTCCCTTGAAGGTGGTGCAAGCTTTGAAGCAGGTGACCTAAGGCTTGGATCTTCTTCCCGAGGCTAGCACCGGGCGTAGAAGAAGAGAGCTCAAGAAATCCGTGTGTGTGAAACTGTAGAGGGCGAACGCTTGGGCGCCTATCTTGACATTGACTTCCACACTTGCTTTAGGTATTTACTATCTCATTGTGTTGACCCCCTCGCATGACAATCTTCACTGGGTTTTTGGGACCGGCCGGTTTCGGAGATATTATTCTGCTGTGCATGTATTGTCATCTCTGTGAAAAATTATAAAATATCCCTCGGGTTTCCCAACAATTTACATTCTAGTAAAAAGTCTCCCCCCCCCCTTCATGGACTGATCAACCATACCTTGTGAGGAGAGCTAGCACATGAATTATTCTCTTCTCTCTCTTGTCAATGCCCTTCTCTCCTCTCTTCCATGCACCGCCACCCTCCTCCTTAGCCGTGGGCACCAAGGTGCCAATCCTTATTTATGAGGCTAGCACCAAGTGAGAAGCAGGGTGATCTACTAGGCGTCATTGTGTGGATACTAGTACAGGGCAAATACTTGAGCACCTATAAGTCTACAACTTGTCAGCTCACAATGTCAAGCATGCTTCAAAGATAAAATTACTATCATGTCCCTTATTTCATCTCGCATGGATCCTCTGAGATTAGGAAATTGTTTCCAGACAATTTTCCATTATATGTTTTATGCAAAAAAAAAAATTATTCGTTTGTGATTTTCCCCAATAAAGCTAAGTCTCTAAATGAATCATCAGCCTTTTGACATGAGGGTCAAGCACTTGTAGTGAATGCCTCTAGTTACTTAGCTAGTAACAGGTTTAGAGTTCACCAACAACATAATTGATGCAATGGAACTTTTATCTTTTAGCTAGCAGAATTTGCAACTGTCTTTAAATGGTTTATCAATCTTTTTATGTGAGGGTCAAACACTTGTGGTAAATGCCTCCAGTTACTCAAATGCTAACTAATTCAAAGTGCACTAATTACATTCTAGCCATTTTACGTGAGAGTCAAACACTTGTGATAAATGCCCCTGGTTACTCAACTAGAGGTAAGTTAGTAAATAGAACTCTTAGCTAAAGGACAGCGGAATCGAAAGTCATGCATAGCACATACATCCATATGGATATATGCTTTATTTTCTAGTGATTTTGGAGTCTTCTCCCTAATAAATTACACATAAGACTAAATATGTATATAAAGTTATTTAATTAATATTAATTTGAAAATATAATAATCCTGCACGTAGCTCGTTTGAGATTGGGTGTGTCACTTTTCGAATTGCATTCCTTAAGTAATCCATTCACAAAAACTTATGAACTTAGAGCATGATGCTAATAACAAGATATATATATATATAAGGGACATGAGCTTAAGCCTATAAATTATCGAATCCATATAGATGCACAGGTAATTCAAGTATTCAAGCACACATTACCCACAAATATAAAACACTCAACATAAAAGTAGTTAAAATAAACACAAATCATATCGTACAAATAAGTAAAGAGCGTCAACATCTAAAAATAAGTCAAAGTGCATCAACATACAATGCCATGCAAAACAAGTTCAAATGCATCATAGGAAAATAATAAGTCTAAGACAACAATAAACAGATGAAATAAGAAAGCGATATACTCTCCCTTTACAAAAAGTTGCATAGTCCTCTATGCAATATAGTGAGAAGCAATCAAGTGTCAAAAGAGAGAGGATACTCACTAAGGTTTAGTTGCCACCCTCCACATCAGTGTTGTCTTCCTCCACCTTGTTGTCGACTTCCTCCTAGTATATGTAGCCTCCCTCTTCATTGGAAGGAATGTCGTCTCTAATTTTTTGAGGGAGGAAGTCCATGATATCTCTCATAGTGTCCCGCATAATGTTGAGGAGGCAGCTTTAATATAAGATTTCTTCATTCATAGAACATAAGTCAATGTCATAGGACGAAGAACTTGTTTCAAATGGTCCCCATAAAGGAGGTAGTGGCATAGAGTTGAGTAGGGTATGCATCTCCTCGTCAGTAGTAGTGATCTTGTTTGTTTTGTTTCCATTAGCAACAAAGCAAACTTCACGACCATGATAAATTTCATAGTCTATCCTTGATTTTAATTAAAGTCTCCTTTCTACTTCTTTTTGCCCTATTTCTTCTAGAATGCTCCTACACAAAATATAGATAATCATAAAGGGGAAATCATTCCAAATACATCAAATGGTGCAAAGCATCACTCCCAAAAGCAAACAACTAAGCTATGCTACCAAAAAGTAAAATAAAGATTGAGAATAAAAAAGAAACATGGTGCTTAGATTGCATCCCAAAAAGTACTAATTTAAAGTCATTAGCTTCACTATACTTAGACATAATGGTGTCGATGGTGAATTAGTGGTATAGTAAATGGCATATAGTCTCTTGCCTTTTCACTGTTCTAAAAGAGTGCCCACTAATATAAATATTCAATGTCGTAGGTAGATCATTATCATAGTGAACAACTTGTGTAAGCAAAAAGAAAAGTTAATACCCATAATATCATCAAAAGAATACCCTATAACTTATTCATCATTGAACTTGTTTGTATTTTATGTTCAATTGTGTCATAAATTATAGAAAAAGTATAGTCATGCTCAGAAATTCATACCTTATATCACTTGGAAGAGTTTTGAGTTCAATTTTTGAATTCTTATTTGCTTCAAGATCTGCATGGTATAACTTTTTTTAATCTACCTTGTGTATGTTAATGGAAAGAATTCAATCAATTGAGATTAGATTCAGTCACCTTATCATGGTCATCATCATTCATTATACAAATTTCAATGAATCTTTATCGGTTTGAGTGGTGACGACTTCCATAGCTATTTTGCCCAAGACATCCATGTTTTAACATGACCCAAATTGCATATCAAGTTTCACTTTTGCCAACCTTTAGGGAAAAAAAATATGTGATTTATATGGTGGAGGTGGAACATAAATCTATTCCTTTTCCTTAACATCAATTGGAGGGTCATGGGCATAACTATTGTTATGGCTAGCTTGTAAACTTCCCAACTTAGTCTCTTGAGTTAGTTTTTCAATAGGTTTTCCTGTGGTGCTATGAAAGGGTCCCCTTCAAGGGGGAGCGAAACCCTAGATAGGCGCATAACAAAAATTCGAAGCGGAAGCAAGGGTTTCTATATCGCATGCATGTCATATGACCAACT
>JANTFE010002295.1:5745-22705 GCA_027562315.1 Costus pulverulentus | reverse complement strand
AAGAATCCAAGATCCATAAAAATAGTGAGAGACTCCCCTACTTGGCACTATGTAAAATTGATAGTGGTACCTAAGACATGGGTTGAAGTCTATGCATGAAAAATAATGTGAGATTAAAAGAATAAGACTCCTCTGCTTGGCACTATGCAAATTGATAGTGGTACCGAAGAAAAGAGTTGAAGTCAAAAATAAAAAGTATGTGTCTATGTGGATGCATACCATCTTTGCAACAATAATCAAATAAAAAAAAATTAGGTGTGGAAAAAGATCTTGGAAACATAACTCTTGCAAACAAAAGCATGATAGATTTGAACTGAAAACTGGGTGAAATCATGAGATTGAAAATTCTATTAATTGTATAAGTTGTTAAGTTTTATTTGATTGAGTTGTGGATTTAGAGGATTGAATTCTAAGAATGATATATTTATTTGAAGTTTTGTGAAACAATTGATGGGATTTTTCATTGATGATTGTATTTTAGAAATTTATTGAGTATGAAAAGGTTATTCTTTTAATAAAATTTTCATTTTTGCTTGAGGACAAGCAAAGTTCGAGCCTTATGTATTTTGATGACACCAAAATATATAGTATATTTTGTATCATTTTAGATACCTTTTCATGCTAAATTGAGGATCTTTTACTTGTTTTTATTATGAATCCATCAAATATTGCAAAGTCTACTTCTATTTTGGTTTTTCATGATTTTTAGGCAAAAAGGAATCATTTTAGGGTGTTTTCGAGCAAAATCAAATACATAGAAGAATTCTCAACATCAAGAACAGGTCACACAAGAAATTTCATGCAAATCGAGGCTAAGGACCAAAATACGATAGGGCCGTATTTATAATACGGTACCGTATTTTTCGCATCTACCGTATTATCGAGAGCACGGCCGTATTTTGGTGATTTTCCAAACAGAGAACTTCCTGAATTTTATGGCACCACCATAAAGAATTACACGGCCGTATTTTGGAGCACTTTGGGAACAGAGACCATTGCTGAAATTATAGCACTGCCGTAAACTATTTCACGGGTCGTATTTTGGAGCACTTAGGGTTCGGCTTCATGTCGAGAGGCGTAGAGACCACCTCAGGCTATGAAATTTACACTGAAGCTTCATCTAGAGTAGGAGAGCACACACCAAAAGTACCAGAGCATTTGAAGTCTGATCGGAGGAGAAATCAACAAAATAGTGGTGACAGCGCTGTTCAAAGGCAATTACGGTGCTGTAATTTCATTACAACACATATTTTGTAACTTTTCTTCCCTTTTTCGATTTATAATCCTCTGAAATTATGGTTTATTGTAATCCTTTCACCATGCTAGCTTAGATCTTTTTATGGGACATGGGGTGTAATTTTCCTTGATTTTTAATGACTAGATGACTTTTATTTTGTCATAATAGTTTTGTTATGATAATTTTACTTATGTGATGATTGTCTTTAATTCTTCCTAGTTTTATAAATATCAGCATGTTTTAGAATTTTGCGAAATAGACTGAGAGGTTGATTGTGAAATTCGGAACCCTAGAAATCATCGAGTTTGGAACTTATCGTAAGAGATTAGGTTTGTTCTTTGAATTCTGATTTTTTGTGATTTTATTGTCATGTTGAAAATTTTAATCTAGGATGAGTTATTGTGTTAGACTTGATTTGATGCTGCAAGAGATTGACTATCGAGTCGTCAGAGAATCTTAAGTAGAACCTGTGTTGAGTTTCAGGATGCATGAGAGTGATCCTTGAGATTCCACTTGAGATGATTGACTTAGAATTCGGATGAACGAGAGTGATCCTTGAGTTCTTTGTTCAATGATTTACTTATTTTCAGCATTGGATAGATCTTGCATGAGAGTGAGGATTGGTCCTTTGTATGATTGTCTGCGCGAGAGCGAGATGATCCTTTTATGAAGTAAATTAAATCTTTATCGTAATGAAATTTGACTGACAACCTTTATTTCCTTCTAGTCATTAGAATTAAGGTGGATGAACCCCTAGTCCCAGTTTCTCTCTGATATACTTTTCCGCGTTCTTTTCGATCGATTGTTTAACACTATTCGGTTTGCTCAGCTAGTGAGAAAACATCTATTTGGTACTTAACACATAGGTCTCTGTGGTTCGATATCTATTTTATTACATCGAAGTATCCGTGCACTTGCAGATTACAACAAGTTTTTGGCGCCGTTGCCGGGATTAGTCCTAGGTACACGCCAAACAACTTGGGATACAACACCAGCAAGAGAACCGCCTGGAGATGCAGGATGTGTTACGGCGCTTGAGAGACATTGAGACCGAGCAGACTCGCCAGGGCCAACTGGAGGCCGAGGACCATAGGGATATTCAGGAGATGCTACGGCGGATGAATACTCGTCAGTGGTGATCTTGTTTCATATTTAGTAAGTTGCTTACTTTTCTTATTTTCATGTACATTTGACTACATAGGAGACTATGCAATTCTTTTGCCGTGGGTAGAGGGTTTTTCCCTCTTTTGTTAGTGATTTTGTTTTTAAGTTCCGTTCATGTACTTTTTATTATGATGGTTTGTTTCGTTATGATGGTTAGTTTCTATATGCACTGAGATTTATGCTGACTACTCCTGTGTTTTGCTTCATGCACATGACAAAGACTTAAGTCTGTGATGGTGTCACCACTTGTCCTCGGTTCTTATGCTGTCTTGCATTATGATGAGTATATGGATGATATGTGTGTCATGAGTTCAATGAATGGAATTCTAACTATGACTGTTATTATGCTTATTACTTGTGGTTCTAGATTCTTATTGACTATGTTTTTCTGTGTATGCTTAATATTTCACTGGTTGATCCCCAGCTTCTGAATTTAGTTCATACATGACATTATGTTTTTGAAGATTCATTATTATATATTCCTTATTGACAGCTATTCAATTTACAAAAAAAACAAAAAAAAGAGGAAAAAACAAAAGGGGGCAGTGGTACCGAAGTGAGGATGAATCCAAAGGTTTCATCTAACTTGGCACTGTCGACATGTTTATCTAAAAATCAAAAAAAAAAGAGAATAAAAATGGGGGTCAGTAAAAAATGGGGTTAGGAAAGGTGAACAACTCCACTTTCTTCTACTTAAGGGTGAAGAAATGAGTTTGTGTACATTATGTGGTGTACACACTTTGAGTTTGCTTGTTAACTAAGTACCGGGGGTGCATTCATCACAAATGATTGTCCTTCGCGTGACGAGGTGGTAGGTGAATTCAGAGAAGTAGGCTGAGCAAACAGAGTAGACTTTAATGACGGCCTTATCAAAAAGACTATGCAACTAGACTTGATTGGCTGTCTTTTAAGGATTTGATGATTTTGGATAGTCTTGACATAGTGTTGGTGTTTGTTCTATTTCAGATCTGTGGATTAGCAATGAATATATAGTTTTGCTCACGGTTTAGATATATCTCAATTAGCATTCTTTAACATAGGATTGAGTATAATTCCTTTCATATCAATTCATGCGTTGGCTTTGGAACATGCTATCTCCTTTATCTCTGTTTATTCTAGATAGTGTAATTGCTTGAGGACAAGCAAGATTTTAAGTCTGTGATATTTTGATGCATGTTATTTTTACCAGATTTAAAGTCTTATTTATATATTCTTTTAAGGCTTAAGTCTTGCATATATGCTATTATTTTGAATCTTTTTCCATTAAGTTCAGAATATTCACTATTTTTTTATTATTTGTGAAATACAGGTTATTTCTCTCTATTTTCGACAATATTTTGAAGATTTGAAGTTATGGAAAGGTTCAAGACATTGTGAGCATCATACAGAAAAATTTTTCGAATTTTTTTGGAGTATGGATGCTCATCACGGCCTAGCCGTGATGACCATCATGGCTGTGATCAACTCAGCGTCCACACCTTGTAACAGCGCCCTCGTCACGGCCCAGAGAACAGGCGTGTTCACTTGTCAGCGCCTTAATCACGGCCTGCCCGTGTTATCCATCACGGCCGTGATGGCCATGTCACCGAAAGTCAACCGAACTCATCACCGGCAGCCTCACGGGCGTGACGAGCATTTTTGGAATTTTGCGGACTCATCATGGCATGCCCGTGTCGATCATCACAGCTGTGATTGCTTCGATGCAGGGTTGAGGACTCGTCACGGCGTGGCCGTGACGGTGATCACGCCTGTGTTCGCGTTCGCAGATCGCAATGTTCGACGGTTTCTTCATTAAATCTAACGGTCCAAGAGCCTAGAAATTGGGGGAAACGCCCAATTAAACTTCCTAACTGCCCAAGACATCGATTAAGACATCAAGGTGGGAATTTTGGGCAGTAATCAAGTCGAACTTTGGAGAAAATTTGACTAGGGCGAAAAGGGGTGATTTTGCTTGTTCAAGGGCTTGATTCGACGGATTTCTTTGGGGCTTTCGAGAGAGAACTGAAGATTCATCATCTCCTACCCTCCATTTGTAATTTCCCCTCTTTTTAAACACATTTACTTGGGTTTTAATTGTCGTACGATGTACTTTCTAGAGTAAACCCTAGTTCGGAACTCGAGCATAGCCCGTTGAACATATTTTCACATGTAAAACATTTTATATTGAATCTCAGTGTTATTTTAAGTAATTTGACTTATTTAATTGAGTTGCACTTATTGTGTATTTATGTTGTGGCCAAACATTTATATGTGTTAAGTGTTACGAGAAGTATTGAGAGGTGAATCGTAACACTCGAACGTTCTTATTTAAACTTGTGACTAGAATTACAAGAGTCATTTGATGTCACTCGAGGATTTACGATATTTCATAAAGCCTAATGGGTCTCTTATGCTAATTTTGCTACGAGAGTAGGAGATTAGCTTATGGTAGACACCGGATTACGCTTCGCGAGAAGGTAATCCGTACCCTAGGACATATCGCCTTAAGTTGCTTACTGTTGATGGCTCCAAATTTCATAGTGTTTTTCATACTTATTTGGTAGTCTTTTGAGCCATAATGTTACTCTTTTACTTTGCTTTTATACCCTTTTTTACCAAATACTTCGGAATCTACACAATCTTTGGTTTTTAATCAATTTCAGGCAAAAAGGCATATTTTTCACCGGTTTTTGAGCAATCCCAGTGCATGAACGAGTTCTAGACATCAAGAGGAGTCTCCACATCAAATTTCAAGTCAAAAGGATGCTCCTAGCAAAAATACGGCACTGCCGTGTAAATCTACACGGTACCGTATTTTACCGCTTTCAACCAGATGCAAAATACGACACTGCCGTATGTTTCCCCAAAACCTACACGGTACCATATTCTATATTGAATTCATCCAGAAGACCTAAGCGAGAATACAGCATGGCCGTGTAGAAATACACGGTAGTGTATATTTGGACGATTTTGACCAAAGAATTTCAACCGAAATACGGCACTACCGTATTTTACTCCAATTTTACCACGGTACCGTATTTTCCATCGATTTTGACCAGAGAGGTTTTGGCACAAATACGGCACTGCCGTGGGAAAATACACGATGCCATGTTTTCTGTCCAGAACTCACAAAATGAAATACGGCACTGCCGTATGAATATGCACGGTACCGTATTTTGGAACTCAGAATTCTAATTTTTCTGCCCAATTCTTGCAAAGACCATATCTTTTGATCCAGACCTCTAAATTGAGATCTGAAAGAGGTGGTGGACTCATCATTAAGAGGAGAAAACACATAAAGTAAAAGAAATGAATTTTATCATGAATCCACAAAGAAATTGACACAGAGGCAGAATTGCTAGGGTTCATCGGTTCTCCACCTATAGAACAACTCCAGCCACGATTTTTGAGAGAGAGCTTCGTCTAGTGAAGGAGAACATGCACCTCAAGTTCTAGAGCATTCAAAGTTGAATCGAAGGAGAAATTGACACAAAAGTGGTGATGGCACTATTCAAAGCAAATTACGGGCGGTAATGAAATTACAGCCCTGTTTTGTAATCTTTCTTCGTTCTCTTTGATTCCTTATCACTCTGAGAACATGTTTTATTGTAATCCTTTCATCATGGTAGCTTAATCTTTTTATGGGACATGGGGGGTGTAATCTCTTTGTTTCTTAATGACTAGAAAACCCTAATTTTGTCAAACTGATTTTATTATGATAATTTTACTCTTGTGGTTGATTGTTCTTTCATTCTCCTTTGTGTCTTAAATATCAGCATATTTTAGAGTTTTGCAAAATAGACCGAGAGGTTGATTGTTTGAAATTCAGAACCATAGGAATCGTTGAGTTTGGAACTACTGTAAGAGATTAGGTTGTTCTTCGAATTCTAATTTTTAGAGAGCTATAAAGCCTTGTTAAATTTCTGATACTTTGGATTGAGTTAATGTGTAGAATTGATTTGATATTGCAAGAGATTGAGTATCGAGTCGTTGGAAACCCTTGAGTAAAACTAGTGTTGAGACTCGGATGCACGAGAGTGATCTTTAAGTTTCCACTTGAGGTGATCAACCTAGAATTCGGATGCACGTGAGTGATCCTCGAGTTCTTAGTTGATGATTTACTTATTCTCAGCATTGAATAGATCTTGCACGAGAGTGGGGATCGGTTCTTTATATGGTTGTCTGTGCGAGAGCGAGATAATTTATTTATGAAGTAAATTATACCTTTATCGTGATAGAATTAGATTGACAAATATTTATCTTAATCTAGTCATTAGAAATTAAAGTAGATGAACCCCTAGTCCCAATTTCCTCTCTGATATTTTCTCTGTGTTCTTTTCGATAGTTTGATTCACTATTTTCCGATTGCCTAGCTAGCGAGAAATTGATTATTCAATACTTGACAACAAGGTCTCTATGGTTCGATATTTTTATATTACTTCGAATATTCGTGCACTTGCGGACACAACAAGTTTTTGGCGCCGTTGCCAGGGACCTTGGTTTTGTCAATATTGAAAATATTGAGAGTATTTCTAGACTAGGTTTTTGTTTTTTGTTTTTGTTTACTATTTTTGAAATTTAGATCGACTTTGACTTTCTCTTTGTTATTCTGCATCTTTTGAACTTTTTGATCTATCTACTTTGCATGCGTAGAAATCTTAGGTCAAGACCACTTGTACCATTTGATCCTGATATAAACAAGACTCTGAGACTGCGAAAGAGATTGAGATTTGAGGAGACACAAATTGTAGAGGTAGTGGAGATGGCTGAGAGAAGATCTTTACGCGACTATGCTGCTCCAAATGCACAGGGAGTTCACTCTAGTATCACCAGACCAACCATTGATGTGAAAATTTTCGAGATCAAACTGGCGTTCATATCAATGCTTCAACAAAATCAGTTTGGGGGATCTCCAATGGAGGATCCTAATATTCATCTATCTCTTTTTCATGAATTTTGTGATACCATCAAGATTAATGGAGTTTCTGACGATGCGCTAAAATTGCGTTTATTTCCTTTTACTCTCTGGAACTGAGCACGTGATTGGCTGCACTCTCAACCTTCTGGAATGTTCACAACTTGGGAGCTACTGTCCAATGCTTTTCTCATGAAATACTTCCCTCCTAGTAAGACAATTCAATTAAAAAACCAGATCACAGGATTTGCTCAGAAGGAAGGAGAATCTCTTAGTGAAGCATGGGAGCGATATAATGAATTGCAGAGGAAGTGTCCTCACCATGGCTTAGAGCGATGGGTTTTAATTGAAACATTTTATTATGCTTTGCTTAATCAAACATGCCTCGTTGTTGACGCTGCTGCAGGAGGAGCCTTCATGAACAATACAGTGGATGAGGCTTACCAGATGATTGAAGAGATGGCTCTTAACCAAGAACAGAATTCAAGAGAAAGAGGAGTGATATATCGACCTCCTCATGGTAAGGATAATGGTAACGATTTTCGCACCCTAGCTGAGAAAATTGAATATTTGTGCAATCGTTTTGATACTTTTAAAAGGCAAACTCATGCTATTTCTTCTTCTGTCACTTGTGAGATTTGTGGTAATCATGGTCATGTTTCTGAGAATTGCAAAATAATTGTTGATAGGGGTGAGGAACAAGTAAATTCTTTAGGGAGTTACAACCAAAGTAGATCTTATGACCCCTACTCTAATATCTATAATCCTGGATGGAGGAACCACCCTAACCTTTCATGGAAAAGAAATAATCATGATAATGGGCAGAACGAAAATAGGCGGTTTTAACAAAGACAGTCAAACCAGAGTCAAACCCAAAAATCTAGTTTAGAAGAGATGCTTACTGAATTTATGTGTTTCCAAAAAAAACAGAGTGATGAGATAAATGAGAGACTGAAACAGATCGACTCTAGTATGAATGAGAGGATGAATCAAATGGATTCTAGGATAGATGGTATTATTGCCCATAATAAAATTTTAGAGTCACAATTTGCATAGCAGGCTAGCACCTCTTACAAACCCCCTAGGAAACTACCCTCTAAGCCTGAACCTAACATTAGGGAGTATTGTAATGCCATAATGACTAGAAGTGGAAAACAACTAGAGGAACCAAAGGGGGAAGTTGAGAACAATAGAAAAGAGCCTAGTCTTGATCATGATAAGGATTGTGATTTTGAAAAATCTACTGAGCATGAGCAGTCCCATGATAGTTTGTCACCCCACAAGGATGATGAACCAAAAGGTGATTTGTCATGTAAAGATGATAATTCTAAATCTAATTCTCATTCACCATATAAACCACCTATTCCTTTTCCCCAAAGGATTGTGCAAGCTAAGTTAGATAGACAGTATGGGAAATTTTTGGAAGTTTTGAAGAAGTTGTATATTAATATTCCTCTCATTGATGCTATTTCTCAAATGCCTACATATGCAAAATTTTTTAAATAAATTTTATATAACAAGAGAAAAATAGAAGATTATGGCACTATTGCTTTTACTGAAGAATGTAGTGTCATCATTCAAAACAAGCTACTACCCAAATTGAAAGATCCAGGTAGCTTTTATGTCCCCTGTTCTATTGGGAGTGTTACTTTCGACCGAGCCTTATGTGATCTCGGTGCTAGTGTTAGTCTAATACCTTTGTCCGTATGCAGGAAACTAAACATTGGAGAGCTCAAACCAACCTCAATGTCTTTGCAACTTGCTGATTCATCAGTAAAGTATCCGGTTGGTATTTTAGAAAATGTTCCTGTTCAAATTGGTAAGTTTTTCATACCTGCTGATTTTATAATTCTAGATATGGAGGAAAATTCAAAAAACCCTATTATACTTGGTAGACCTTTTTTGGCCACAGCTGGAGCTCTCATTGATGTGAAAAAGGGAAAATTGACATTTGATACTTGTGGTGATTTAATTGAATTTGACTTAACTGATTCTTTAAAAAGGGCATCACACTCAGAGACATGTTGTAGCATAGAAACCGTTGATGAGGAGGTTGTTTGTGACATGCATATTTTATTTGAAGAACCTTCTGAATTTGATACATTTTCTGAGTGTGCTAATCAAGAATTTCAGGAAAGGGCATCAAAGAAGAAGAAGAAGAGACGAAGGGGGAAAGGAATATCAAAATTGCTTGAAGAAGTAAAAAGGCTCATAAATAAATTTGGATATTGTTTCAAGTTTGAGCCTTATGTTCTTAAGAGCCCTGAACGAGACATAGAGAAATCAGGATGGCTACCAAAGATACAATCACGATCAAATCTGAGTGTTGAACGGTCAAGCTAATGACCATTAAATTAGCGCTTCTTGGCAGGCAACCCAAGCACTTTGCTTTAGCTTATTTTCTTTTACATTATTTTTGTTTTGTTCTTTCTTAGAACTAATTTTTCTTTTCTTTTTGTAGGTGAAAATTAATTTTTGTCAAAAAAAAAACTCTAGTGATTTGAACCCGAAGACACTGAAGATAATTGGATCTGACACAGACTAATAGACCTTTGTGAGTATATTCTTCCTACTAATTTGCATTCCATCCTTTATATTTTTCTGATAATCCGTGTGTTCAAAAGGAAGATGAATACTTCAAACTTCTTGTGCTCACATGCCACGGATCCTCGCCTTTTGATTTTATTGATAGATATTTTGATTTAGTTGTGTTGACACAATATGATAATGATGTGTAGAAGGATTTTTCTGAAAATACTATAAACACCATGATAAAATTTTTAACGAATTATCATGCATATCAATTTCTGAAAATTAGAAATAGATTTTACATATTGAATTTATTTCTCTGATATAATCTATTTGTTGGAAATTTTTCATTAATTAATGCATGAAATTCTAGGTAAATGCTTTGTTTAGTGAATGTAATCTTGAAGTGAAATAATTCTTTTGAATAAAATTAGCATACTTCTGCATGTTATTGAGTTGATATCAAGTGATTAATCTAGTTACTCTTTATAATCTTTTATGTTATTTGTTGGGAAAAAGATATCCAAATCCATAAGAAAGGATGACTCCCCTACTTGACACTGTATAAAATTAACAGTGGGACCTAAAGACATGGGTTGAAGTCCATAAAAAGAAAAAGAATAACTCCTCTTCTTGGCATTGTGTTCACAATGGTACCTAAGACAAGAGTTAAAGTTCATTACAAAGGTGTGTATCTATGTAGATGCATGCCAAGAGAGAGCTCCTCTGACATTGACTCCTCTATCTCAAGAAAATTCTTTCTACCTATGAGATACGAGTTCTATTATGTGTGGTTATGTGACCAACATACTCTAAATTCATCATCGGAAAAAGGGTGATAATCGATTTAGAGAATGTCAAGGACAAAAAAAAAATTGAGTGGAAAAAGATTTGGAGATCCTATTCCTATAAACGAAAACATATTGGATAAAAAATATCAAAAACAAGATTAATTCATAAGGTTGAAATTCTATTACTATGCATATTGCGAAATTTTATTCGATTGAACTCTTGAGTCTTAAAGATTAATTTCAAAGGATGATGTATTTGCTTGGAAATTTTGTGTGGGATTAATGAAGCTTTTTATAGATGATTATATTCTAGAAATTTATTCGTCATATGAAAATTTATGTTCCAATACTCAATATTGATTTCTTTATTTTGCTTGAGGATAAGCAAAGTTTGAGCCTTATATGTTTGATGACTCCAAATTTCATAGTGTTTTTCATACTTATTTGGTAGTATTTTGAGCCATAATGTTACTCTTTTACTTTGCTTTTATACCCTTTTTTACCAAATACTTCGGAATCTACACAATCTTTGGTTTTTAATCAATTTCAGGCAAAAAGGCATATTTTTCACCGGTTTTCGAGCACTCCCAGTGCATGAACGAGTTCTAGACATCAAGAGGAGTCTCCCCATCAAATTTCAAGTCAAAAGGATGCTCCTAGCAAAAATATGGCACTGCCGTGTAAATCTACACGGTACCGTATTTTACCGCTTTCAACTAGACGCAAATACGGCACTGCCGTATGTTTCCCCAAAACGTTCACGGTACCGTATTCTATGTTGAATTCATCCAGAAGACCTAAGCAAGAATACGGCACGGCCGTGTAGAAGTACACGGTACCGTATATTTGGTCAATTTTGACCAGAGAATTTCAGCCGAAATACGGCACTACCGTATTTTACTCCGATTTTATAACGGTACCGTATTTTCCATCGATTTTGACCAGAGAGGTTTTGGCACAAATACGGCACTGCCATGGGAAAATACACGGTGCCGTGTTTTCTGTCCAGAACTCACAGAATGAAATACGCCACTGCCGTATGAATATGCACGGTACCGTATTTTGGAACTCAGAATTCTGATTTTTCCGCCCGATTCTTGCAAAGATCATATCTTTTGATCCAGAACTCCAAATTGAGATCCGAAAGAGGCGGTGGACTTGTATTTAAGAGGAGAAAACACAAAAAGTAAAAGCAACAAATTTTATCATGAATCCACGGAGAAATTGACACAGAGGCGGAATTGCTAGGGTTCATCGGTTCTCCACCTACAGACCACCTCTGGCCACGATTTTTGAGAGAGAGCTTTGCCTGGTGAAGTAGAACACGCACCTCAAGTTCTAGAGCGTTCAGAGTTGAATCAAAGGAGAAATCAACACAATAGTGGTGACGGCGCTGTTCAAAGCAAATTACGGGCTGTAATTTCATTATAGCCCTATTTTGTAATCTTTCTTCCCTCTTTTTGATTCCTTATCACTCTGAGAACATGTTTTATTGTAATCCTTTCATCATAGTAGCTTAATCTTTTTATGGGACATGGGGGTGTAATCTCTTTGTTTCTTAATGGCTAGAAAACCCTAATTTTGTCAAACTGATTTTATTATGATAATTTTACTCTTGTGATTGATTGTTCTTTAATTCTCCTTTGTGTCTTAAATATCACCATGTTTTAGAGTTTTACAAAATAGACCGAGAGGTTGATTGTTTGAAATTCAGAACCCTAGGAATCGTTGAGTTTGGAACTACCGTAAGAGATTAGGTTGTTCTTCAAATTCTGATTTTTAGAGAGCTATAAAGCCTTGTTGAATTTCTGATATGTTGGATTGAGTTAATGTGTAGACTTGATTTGATATTGCAAGAGATTGAGTATCGAGTCGTTGGAAACCCTTGAGTAAAACTAGTGTTGAGACACGGATGCACGAGAGTGATCTTTGAGTTTCCACTTGAGGTGATCAACCTAGAATTCGGATGCACGAGAGTGATCCTCAAGTTCTTAGTTGATGATTTACTTATGCTCAGCATTGAATAGATCTTGCACGAGAGTGGGGATCGATTCTTTGTATGGTTGTCTGCGCGAGAGCGAGACAATTTATTTAGAAAGTAAATTTTACCTTTAACATAATAGAATTAGATTGACAAATACTTATCTTAACCTAGTTATTAGAAATTAAAGTAGATGAACCCCTAGTCCCAATTTCCTCTCTGATATTTTCTCCGTGTTCTTTTCGATAGTTTGATTCACTATTTTCCGATTGCTTAGCTAGCGAGAAATCGATTATTCAGTACTTGACAACAAGGTCTTTGTGGTTTGATATTTTTATATTACTTTGAGTATCCATGCACTTGCGGACACAACAACTGTCGGATTGCGCTTCGAGAGAAGGAGATATGTTTTCTAATTCATTTTGATTCATTGATTTACATATAAAGCATTCAACGTGGTAAAACCTAAAGTTCCGAATGCTTCCTAAACTGTAATTTTCCCTTAAAGTCGTTAACTTCTTGGTTCGATAAGTTAGTTTTAGTGTAGTTCTTTCATTTTGAAATTGAATTGTCTAGCTTTCAATGACACTAAAAGTCGGTACTTGACACCCTGCTCCCTGTGGGAACGATATTATT
Organism: Costus pulverulentus; assembly: GCA_027562315.1. Lineage (NCBI taxonomy): Eukaryota > Viridiplantae > Streptophyta > Magnoliopsida > Zingiberales > Costaceae > Costus > Costus pulverulentus. The sequence continues at coordinate 9,473 of JANTFE010002295.1, read as the reverse complement.
TACTACTTCGATAGACCGTGCACTTGCGGGGCTTATCAACCTTAGGTCAGCACTGCCAACATCAGAGGAACCTACAGGGTCGCACACCTTGATACTCGAGTTCTCATATTGATCGGGAAGCCTTATGATCGAGTTATTTGATAACTCAGATCTATTTGGGAGATTTCATCAGCGCCAATGGGCCTAATGAGATGGAAGAATGTTATTGGAGCCAAACTTTATTTTTGGTAGGTTGACCCAAAATTGACCAAGATTGGTCACATTTGGATTATAGTTGCAATAGATTAGATCCAATTGCTTAATCAACCCATGTAATGAAGTTTAGGCTAGCTCATTATCCAATGAGGCGCAATAACAAGTTGTCATGATAAGAGAATTGGGTTAAAAGGGTATAATGGGGAGAAAAGCCAATCCATTGGTGCCAAGGGCATAATGGGGTGAGCTTGGCGCAATTTGCTTCCTTTGGAAGGAATTGGTGCCTCCCCCTTCATGCTTTGATGGAAACCTTGCCTCTATGGCAAGGGTTGAGGCATGTAAGGCATGTAAGGCATGATAGACTTCTATGGTAATTCTTGAGCGATTGCAAGGGGTTTATGAAAATATATTGGAGAGTTTCCAAAACCTAAAACCCTAATTGTTCTAATGCCCTAACCCTAGCCGCATACACCCTTCATGACTTGCGCCAACACCATTGCCTTGCCACCCACTTTACTCTATATATCCTTGTGATATGCGTGAGCCCCTACACACATTAATTGGCGTGAGCAAGGGTTAAGGGCGAGTGCAAGAAGTCTTGGGCGCATCCTCTCCCATCCATAACTGAGAGCACCTCTTCCTCCTTTCCTCTTTGTGCAAGGAATATTGGTGCTTGGCGGCTTGTCTTCAACCCTTCTTCTCCTTGGCGCATCTTCCCTAGAAGGTGGCGCAAGCACTGAAGAAAAGCACAAAGGCTTGGATCTTCTTCCCAAGGCTAGCACCGGGCGTGGAATAAGAGAGCTCGAGGCATTCGTGTATGTGAGACTGCACAGGGTGCACGCTTGGGCACCTACCTCGACATCGGCCTCATCTTTCTCCTAAGGTATTTTCTATCTCATCATGTCGACCCCCTCGCAAGAAGACCTTCACTGGGTTTTGTGGGACTGGCCTATTTCGGGGATATTGTTCCACTGTGTAAATATAATCTCTGTGAAAAATTATAAAATATCACCGGGGTTTCCCAACATAAAGATGGAATCTGGACCATATATGTAGGTTGTCGGCAACCTAGGGTTCAGAAAATGTGGGAATAAGTGTTGAATTGATTCATGTGTGCCTGTGTTATGGGTAACTCCTAGCAACGACAATGAATCTTCCCTTATGGATAAGATTAAGTGGTTCTAAATTTATCTTTGGCACTATTGATTGGGCTTTGTATGAAAAGAACCTCGTCCATTGACTCCATGCGAATGGACCCATGGATCCAATCTCCTTTTAGAAGAATGAGTCAGATCAACCTCTCTTGAGAGCTTGACTTGCACGAGCCTTGTTTACTAAGGACACCAATAGTGATGTTCTTCACTTTTTATAAGTGGAAGATCTAGAAACTTGTTAGTCCTCATACACTTTACTACGTGTGGACAGGGCTAATAAGTAAGCCATAGATAGGATACTGATCCCTTATAGACATGTCTGATGGATATGAAAGTAATAAGGAGACCAGCTTGATATATCCATAAAGCTTTCTAATTCGTGAGAAAGCACTTGAGCCACAGTTTATGACTATCCCTAAGAGTATGAGATTTCCTCATAGCTCACTCCTTCTATAACTCTTCTTTGAGGCTGAGTGTCTAATTGGAAGAATCGAGTCATGATTGGCATGACTCGATACAGGTGAAGTCATATAACTCCTTGTAAAGATTGTGCAAAATTGAATAGTTTTTCCCTGATCACTGAAAGTTGTTCCATATCTAACATACATGTGTATGGGGTATCCTTTGGGGATACTGCTTCTATGATCCCACAAGAGAGCAACTCGGTTGCTACTTAAGGTGCTGATTTTCTTGGGGAAGTTTTTCTCTCAAAAAGGCTAGTCGGAGAAATTTTGACATGGATATTCCAATGTCAACCATTCGACACATTTGGTCAAAGATGGACTTTGAGCTAGTCATACAGGTTGTGGGTAACATGAGGCTCAGAACACATAGGTTGTACAGGTTGAATCGATTTGTCTAGCTTTGACTTCTGGGTAACTCCTAAATCAATGCAGAGAATCTTCACTCGATGATGCCTGAGTGCAGTGGGAGCTTGATGACATCTTTGGTCTTGTATGTTAGGGACATACAGATTATCAGAGATGGCATCCTGGTCCTTCACTTGGTGAAGAGATGATTGGGAAGTGTCTCGTGATGAATGATTTAGTGGACATCACCTATAAGGTAGGTGTGAGAGTTTTTGGATAGGTCCAAACACATACTCGTGTGCTTCCACTTTGTCTTGGAGACAGAGGTGCTGTGAAATTACAGATATTTACACCGAGAGAGTCATGATAGGCCCACTGAACTATGCTCTGGCGCAGTAGGAGCTTGGCAAGTTTGACTGAGGACGTGTTGATTGTGGTGACACAATAACAGGGTCATAGTGCAAGTGGAAGATTATTTGTGTATATGCCCTAGGATCTGTGGCTGGTCCGATTAAGTCACATTCTTTTATGGTATACATCCTGACATGGTCATTATTATGCATTTCATACATTTGAGTCATATGTATATTTGCATATACAATGTCCCTAGAGATAGATTTTATCTAATCTCAAAGGATAATCCCCGGTCAAGTGTCATAGTGGATAAGAGACAGCTGTGATGCACTTGAGACTGGAATATGCACTAGTTGAGCATGGGTTGCTAACACAAGCATATGGTTATATCAAGGGAGATATATTGGATCAACCTGCCTGAGGATTTGACTTGGTGTCATAGGTCAAATCTCACAATGACAGAGATTCACTCGTCCTTGACTTGAGGGCATTGATATCTCTATATGGTAGTGGATGTACTTTGATACAACCTAATGCTCTATCATAATAGGGGAGTCATAATAGTTATCATTGGATATATCTTGAGCTATATGAGAGATTTAATGAGTCAATTGAGGATTTGCCCCTTCCTTGCTGGGAAGTTTGATGTCCAGGGGCCCTTACATGGCGCATGATTAAAAGTGTGTGGCCACACCCAGGTTAAGCCTGAATAAAGTCATGACCATTAATGTTGGAATTAACAAGTGTGATACACTTGTTCGACTTGGATGATCAACCTCGCAAAAGGACTAGAGCGTACATATATCTTGTCGCAGTTTTAGGGGATGTCGATGGTGACTCCATTCCGAGGACTTGTGTAGCAATGATGTACTGCTAGGTGCCACTCATTGCTTGTGATGACTTGAGGTTATCACTGTCAATGTCTGAGGAACCTACAGGGTCGGACACCTAGACACTCGAGATCTCGTATTGATCGAGTTGCCTATGATCAAGTCATTTGGATTGATTCGAGTCAGTTTGGGAGTCCGATGTATCTCGGATGCGTCTAATGAGTTGGATATGACATTATAGAGTGATGTTGCATTTTGACTTATGTTGATCCCAGTTGACCCTCGGGTGACCACATTTGACCTCGATGGACTAGGTCCAGTCGATGGGCTAAATATCGTCGGATTTTGTTACGACCCGCTTAGTAAGCAAACTATTTATTAACTTG
>JANTFE010022825.1:1386-13764 GCA_027562315.1 Costus pulverulentus | reverse complement strand
TTCAGAGTTGTAAACATTCATACATTCATTGCACAGCGGAAGAATGTCCCCGAAACAGGCCGGTCCCAAAAACCCAGTGAAGATCGCATGCAAGGGAGTCGACACGATTAGTTAGGAAATACCTTAGAACAAGAAGAGAGCGATGCCGATGTAGGCGTCCAAGTGTCCGCCCTCTGCAGTCTCACACACACGGATATCTTGAGTTTTCTTCTTCCACGCCCGGTGCTAGCCTCGGGAAGAAGATCCAAGCCTTTAGGGAGATGTTCTCTTCTTGTTCTAAGGTATTTCCTAACTCATCGTGTCGACTCCCTTGCATGCGATCTTCACTGGGTTTTTGGGACCGGCCTGTTTCGGGGACATTCTTCCGCTGTGCAATGAATGTATGAATGTTTACAACTCTGAAAATTGTAAAATGTCCCCGGGGTTTCCCAACAGTGGTATTAGAGCGACTTGCAAGACTCGAACGATGTTTTATGCTTTTCTTTCATGCTCACATGCCATATCTCTATGACCTTCCAACTACGGCAAGGTGTTAGGTTGCATCAAAGCAAGTCTCTAACCATATAGAATGATCAATGACCTCAAGTCAAGGAATCAATGCATCTCCTATCACTTATGAGGATAACTCATGACACCAAGTCATAGCCTCATAGCGGGTCTATCCAGCATATCTTCCCATGATATACCCATGTGTCTGCGTTAGCACCCCGTGCCTAACCAGCCCACATACCAGTCTTACAAGCACCATAGTTGTCCCATATCTACTAAGGTACATTGACTGGGGATAATTATTTGAGCACAGATCCAATCTGTCTCCTGGGACATTATCATGTAAGTACACAATCGCAGGTGTAGACAGACAATGATAACGACAATGCCAGAATGATATATAAATATCAATGTCAAGTAGTACATAAGTTGACCAAAGCTAGGTCCTAGGGCATATACACCAACACGAAGTTCCTAGATTGGGTCACCTCTGTCGACTCATATTTCGACTTGATTAACTGTGCCCCACACCTCCGTGTCTGGTATGTTTGCACCTTGCTCGAAGGGCCCACATGTCTGCATTAGCAGAATGTGGAGTGCCAAAATGGGTAGCTCGCACTCCCTCCCATCACTCGTTGGGAGTTTCCTGAAGTATCGCTTATGCAAGCAATACGTGCCCCCTTCGTATAGGTAGTGACTCCTAGACCAGTATAGTAGTCTCCAACAAGGGTCGAGTTCCGTCGTGGACTGTCATAATGTGACACCCATGCTTTAAAATCACTATCATCATTTTGTAATAGAATCAAAGTTGCTTTGACAGATAAAATAAGTGGTGCCATAATGCATAAAGCCTAAACCTACTAAGTTATTTCGTTTGTATGGACTCTTGAAGTTAAATTGTAGGTAAGTGTGATATTCAAGACTCCTTTTATAGTGGTATAACTCAAGATTCATACTAGGACTCATTGGGAATTTTGTGAAAAGAATTGGGTAAAATGGTAATTTTATCATTTGATAAGCCACTTAGGAATTTGGTATTAAATGATGAAGTAGCTAAATTATGCTTTCGTAGTTGATGGGAGAAGAGCTAAACCAGCTTATGATTTCATGATGAGGGAGTTAATAGAGTGATGCCACCTCATGGCTTGCATGAGAAGCCAAGCCCCAAGTGTTGCCACCTAATGGCTTGCATGAGAAGACAAGCACCTTGACACCTCATGCTAGAGGCTTTCATTTAGGGAGAAATTAGAGAAAAATGAAGGTTTCCATGAGAATGTGTCATTTGGCTTGAGGGAGATAAAAGTAATTTTAGGAGAAATTCAAGTAAAACAAAAAGGGCATAAGGGAAAATTGAACTAAAAGCAAGGGCAAATGGGTTAGCACCTTGTCACCTTATGGTACTTGAGTTTACCACTTGCTTCCACCTCATCATTTCTTGCATGAGAAGGTAAAGATGGAACAAAATTGAGATTTTCTCCCTTTTGGTCGTGCCTAACCTGAGAAAAAACGAACCCTAAGGGAAGGGAAGGAGAAAGGAAAGAAAAGGGGAGAAAAGAAGTGGAAAGTAATCTTCTAAGGCAAGTTCTTAATCTTCCTTTGTAATTGTTTGCCTTTGACTTCAATGATCTTGTACTTCATGAATGCCTTCAATTTGGTTCTGATGTCCATGATTTTTTGGTAAATTCGACCCTTGGAAGAATGATCAATGTTATGATTATAACTATGAATCCGTAAGTAAAGTAAATCTAACCTTTCTTCATTCAAATGATCATAACGTTAGACTCCCTAACCCAAATCATATGAAATCAGATTCATTGGAACGAAGACTCAATTATCTTTCATTTGAGTCAGGTATTGAATACTTTCGAGCAGGTTATCGACCTTGTTATGCATGTTCATTCCGACCCTGTAAATATGTTTGCAAGTTCTTCTTCTTCCTTTGTGCTATTTTTGCCTATTGCTTCAACTCTATGAGAAATCTTCCTTCATGATACTTCTGATTTCAATTTTCTTCTAATGTCCATGATTTGGTTCAATTTGGTTCTTGGAAGAATGACAAATGCTAGGTTAAAAGACCATAAATGCTTATGAGAAGTAAACATAACCTTTCTTCACTCAAATTAGCATAACTTTGGACTCCCTAATCCAAATCGTATGAAATCAGAGTCATTGGAAAGAAGACTCAATTATCTTTTGTTTGAGTCAGATATTGAATACCTTCGAATAGGTTATCGACCCTGTTACGTCGTTCATTCCGACCCTATAAATTAAAAGGAAGAAAAAGTCTGCTAAGGCAAGTTTCTACCCTTTGCCCTACATTTATGCTTTTAAAATTATGATAATTTTGTAGAACATGTGATTATGATTCATGGATCTATATTTTACTGAGATCAAAGGAATTTTGGGAGAAATTACTATCATATTGTAGAGTGTGTTCAAGAGCAAGTATGGACTTATGACTCATGCAAATCGGACCTTGTGGTGATTTTTGTGATGTAACTTTGTCTACACAAATGATCATTCATTGAAACTTGATTTGTTTAAAAGAAGACTCGATGATATTTCCAACGCCTCCAATATTGTATATACTTCATTTGGTTTAGGATATCAAGTATGTAGCAATATACAGGATCTCATTGCTGTAATAGTAGACTGACCTACTTGTGGTATTTAACTTATACCTTTTGATTGACATTTCTGTTTTGAGTGATTCTTGTTTTGAACGAAAGAGAATTTAAAGGTATTTCCAACGGACCATATATTGCATAGTATCACCTCTGAATTTGGTATCAAACAGATAACAATATTCGGAAGATGTTTTTGGAACATAGGGCTGACCTCCTTGTAGTAATTGTCTTGTAAGTATGTATTTACAGATTAGTTTTATATGATATTTGGCTTGAAGGAAAAAGGACTCAAATATATTTCCATTGAGTCATATATTGCATATAGTTTATACAGTACATAGCTTGAAACAAACAATAACCTTTGACTCATTGATTTTGTAACCTGATCATGGGCAGCCTGACCTTTTGACACTTGAGATGCTATAACGTTTCGTATACTTTGTCAAATAGCACAAAATCAGATTCTATAGAAACTAGATTCAATTATCTTTCCAATGATACCTCTTTTGTATGACTATCTATAGCATTTTCCTATGATTCAGTTGCCTACAATAACTGGTCATATTTGACATGTTCTGCTCTTAGTATATGGTACAACATGTTATACTCCTTGTGCTACACTCGATGCTGATGACTTATTATTTGATCCATGACACTACCATTGTATTTGAAAGATGACCAAATGTTTCTATGACTTTGATATACACCTGTGATTGACCAAATGAGCTTGATAATGTACCTTTGATTGTTACCTTTGACACTTGTATCCATGATCATGTTGTAAGGGCATTTGTTTGAAGGCAATAATGTCATTTTGTTACTTTGACTTTGTTATAATACCATTGTTCTTTGGCCCTTACATCTTATAGTGGGAAATTGATTTGATCCCATTTATGGGAATTTGGCTGCTATGGACGTGGTTCTAAGTGCTAAAGTGCTACATGGACCTCTTCAATTTGTAATTGTTTGCCACTTCTTGAGATCCATGGAAGCCACCTCTAGATCCCTCCATTTACATTTGGTTGGGCCATGGCGAGCCCCTGCCGGCCTTTTTGCTTTGTGGACTTCCCAGACGTGGGTTAGTCTCTCTTCTAGACGTGGAGGATTTTGTTTGCTTTGACGGACTTTGTTTGCTTTGGTTCCCACTATTCTTTGTATGATTCTTTGTATGATATTCATGAGACACAACTCTGTTTTGAGGCTTTGATATTCATGAGATATGACTCTTTATATGATGCTTGGATAGAGACTTTGATATTTGACACACATGATATGATACCATGATACCATATTTGCTATTATGGCACTTTCTTTTGAATACCATGAGATCATGAACTTACCATTTCTCCTATGCTTGAGTAGATATTCTACACTATTCTTTGTATGATGCTTTGATTGAGACTTTTGACATTTGATACTTATTTGTTATTATGTTGAATATCCTTGTGATCTTTCTGCTTACCATGATATTATGCTTATCATGTCAATATTGCTTACCATGTGATTATATGCCTCTTTGTATTGCTACCTTGTGATATGCATACCATGTCACCATTGCTTATCATGTCACTATCACTTACCATGGTATTATGCCTATCATGTCACTATTGCTTACCATGTCACTATTATGTTTCCATTTGATATTACTTGTGGAACCTTGTGGAGATCTATTAGGAATACTTCTCCTTTTGGCATCTTAATTACTTGCTGAGCATTCTTGCTCAATCCTTGCATTCTAACCTCTTTACAGGTTAGCTTTGGGCTACAAGTTTATGTGGACGGTTTAAAGAAAATAATGAGTATGGTTTTATGTTTTGAGTATGTAAACATTAATGACTAATGTATGAAGTTGTTAGTATCTTTGTTTGATAAGTGTGAGAAGATCCATGACTTGTGAGTGAGATATTATGGTTATAGAATGTTGAGCATGTAAAGTTAAATGACTCATGCATGATATTCATTTTGATGTTTGTAATATAAGTGTGGTTTTGGGAATAAATACTATGGTTTTGGAATAAGATGTATAGTTTTTATGATATGATAAAGATTTTGATTAATAGAATGAGAAATTTTGAATGGTTATTTGAATTGTTGTTACCTCCTAGATGATGGAAAGACAACTTTTATAAGTTATGTTGATTAGGTTATAGTGTTTTGATCCTGGGTACAATATTGCAAAATATTTTTTTTTATATTATGAAATTACCATCCTCTAGGGGTGTGACAGTTTAACCTTCGACACGTTGTAACTTCGTTGTAACTTGCTGGAAGACCCCGAGTTAGTTTTGTCTAAGTTCAAGAATGGTCTCCACGCAGAAATCCGGCGTGCCCCTCTGATGCAGGGGCATCCAAGGCACTACGCCACTCCAAGCACACCAAAAAGCCACCAAGCAGATACGGTTATCCAGTTTGACATTTTGTGGGAAAATTATTGTCACACTTTACTTTTGTTGGAAACTTGTTATTTGCTTTCATGTTTTAGTATAGGAATATCCTAGGAATTTTATTTTCTTTAAGCATGTTTTACTTTCCTTGATTATGTAGTAGGTTGTTTCTAGCCTTGGACTTTATATGCACCTGTAATTGCACTATAAGATACCTCTAATCCTCTACAACCATCCTCAAGTCAAAGTCAATTGCCACTTCAACAAGCTCAAGTCAAGGTCAACCACCAACTCATCAAGCTCAAGTCAAGACCCATCAACACTCTCAATAGCACTAGCCCACATCCATACCTGCGCCAAGGGCTGATCCACAAGCAAGATCCAGAAGGCCCACCACATCAAAATCCAGCCAACACCCACCTTGTCAAAATCAGGTCAACATGCGTATGAAGAGATCCCTTTTCTACTCAGCGGTTGGCGCTTTGTTTAAAGGCCTTTGCCTGAATTTGCTGGCTGAAGAGGTGCTTCATGTTGATTGGAGTGTAGCTTGATGAAGAGGTGGCTGCTTGCTATTTGCTGTGGTTGATGGTGCATGACTTGGAAAATACCTTCATGTGGATGTTGGCCTACTCCTTGATGTATGTGAATTGCAGGTTGAGATTCGGCAGTTTCTTGAAGTTGTGCAGATTGACTTGATGTTGACTTGGATTTTGGCTTGATGAGCAGGTTAGGAATTGGCATGCTGACTTTGACTTTGAGGATTGATTGTTGAGAGGGAACAAGAGCGCCTTGTAGTGAGTTACATATGCATAATAATCCTAGGCTAGTGCAACCTACTACAACCACTACAAAATAAAATAAGGGCTTCAAAATAAATCCTAGGCTAAGTCCTAATTATAACATAACATCAAATGCTGAAATTTAAATAAAGTTTTCAACAAGCTAAAATTAACAAGTTCAAAATATCAACATACAACAAGTTTCCAAAATGATGTCACGCATAATTAAATCCACGAAGAAGGCCCTGCATCAGCCGGGGGTGAAGAATTCTCCTCCGGAGAATTACAATTGAAGCTTGTGGCTATTCCGGTGGTAAGCCTAAAGTGTGGAGATCGTCTCGGTTCCCTGCCCCTACATTAGCTTTCCGGGGGGCTGCAGAATTCTCCTCCGGAGAATTAAAGTTGAGGCTCCATTGTGGTTTAGGTGGCCTTCCCAATGTGTGAAAATTGTTCTCAGCGCTTGTTACATCCTCATGCATGCAAATAAAAGGCAAATATTTGAAAGTACATATTTTCTTATGTGTCCTATCAATATACGACTTGAAAACATGATAAACAAATGTGAAGCTAGATAGATAGGCATTGCATGCATGAGATGAATCCATGTTTATGATGAAATCAATGTAAAGATGACTGTCAAACGACGCTGAATTATGTTGCAACATAATAAAATAAACAATGCTAGTGTCATAAGGATTCCCAAGAGAGTGTGGGACAATAATTTTGATGTGGGAGGGTAACTTGTAAACATGGTAAGAAAACATGAGCATACATTCAAGAGCTTCCAAAGACAGCGGTAAAAACAATAGGCATGTCTCTTCTCTTGGTGGATGTCCAAGAGGAATGTTAAAAGGAATCCCCATTAGCTGCCACAAAATTATTCAATGATTGCTATCAATTTTAGGGGAACAAGAAGGGAATAAGCATGTATTTGTAGGCATTAAGCTTATTTTTTGTGAAACATACTCAGGAAGAAGTAAACCAACATCATGGTTATGAAAAACCTTACCATGCAATTTTTCATTTAGAGCAAAGGATGATTCCATGTGGAGCATATGTATAATCATGGTTTTATCAAAGCAAGAGTCAACTTTAAAATCATCATGGTAGTTGGTTAATTCCTTAGAGGTGTTAAGTAATTGCTTATTAGTTTCACCTTGCTTAGGATGTGGTGAAGTCCAAACTATGATGGTGATTTTGAAGGGGCTTATTGAATCAAGGGCTGACACATGCGGGCAAGTTGGGTGGATGACCTGGGATCTTTCTAAGAGGGAACACGAAGTCCAGAGTCCAATTTGGCTAAGGGATATGGGGTTTAGTGGGTAGTCTCTAACTCTACTAAGAAAGTCACCTAGGAATGGGCTTATTGCAAGTGGTGGCATGTGTAAAAATCGGTCAAACATTTTTGTTTCTCCATGAGTTTCTATGTTTGTCTTTTGGTTCATATTGTGAGGATCCTTATCAATAACCGCTAACGCCAATAGTGTAGTTTTCTCAATATCCTCAAGCTTAAAGCCGAGTTGGGATAGTGCTAAGGGTGTTGTCAATTGAGGTTCAGATTTTAATTCCAAGAGTGAAGGTTTTAAGGACATGTCACTAGAGGGTTCGGTGCTAGTTTGAGTTGGAGGCGGTTTAAGTTCAGCTTGATCTAACTCATCCTCTACAATTTACTCAAGAGTTTTAATTGGGTCAAGTTTAGTAGGGGGCTAAGGATTTTCGAAAGATGGGGAGTGTGGGTACTCGGGTCCGGGCCCTAAAAGAGATGGCAATAAAGATGATCTTAGTGTTGGGGAATGCCGGGTGTAATTTAAAATTTTTGTAATCCCAGGATGCAGAGGAAGAAGCACTACACCTGAAACACATTCCTTTCCCATGGATCCATGCGAGAGGGAGAACAGAAGGATGTGTTAGAGATTATACCTCTCTTGCTCGTTTAGTTGATGATGTCATGTTGAAGACGCTCAAGTGCTCGTCCTCTACAAGTATCCACGCGTCGACCTTCTCAACGTTGCTCGCTTCCACACTTGGTGCTAACCTCGGGAAGAGAATCAAGCCTTGAGGGTCCCTTTACTTCAGTTGCACCACGTTCAAGGAAGTTGCACCAAATGCCAAGGAAGATGCCGCCAACTCCTTGTCCTCCTTACTCCAAGAGAAGAGGAAGAGAATGAGTTTCGGCCATTAGGAAGATAAAGAAGAGTTGTCGCCACCAAGCCCTTCTCCAAGTTGCGCCAAGAGGAGAAGAAGGCTTGCGGCTTCTTGGAGGATGAGAGATTACGCCACCACTAAGTTGCTCTCGCCCTTGCTCTTCTTATTCACGCCAAGGAGATGCATCTAATATATAGATGCAAGAGGCGGTTTAACAAGAGGGGTGGGCGCAACTCTTCCAAGGAGAAATCGGATTGGGTTAAGGGATTGGGTAAAATTAGGGTTTGAGGTAAGGAAAGTCTCCAAGACTTTACCATAAACCTCACCCCTCCATCCATATGCGCCTAAGTCCTTTCTATAATGGTCCTTAAGCCATATCAGCCTCAAGTCTTGCCATAGAGGCAAGCATACCATCAATGGTTGAAGGACTAGGCGCCAAAAGCTTCCTAATGAAGCATTAGGCACCTTCCTCACCCTATTATATCCCTTGGGCGCCAATGGGGTTAATTTCTCCTCATTATACTCTTTTAGCCAATTCTCTTCTCATGACATCTAGTTATTGGGCCTCATTGGGTAATGAGCTTGCCCAAACATCATTACATGGGTTGATTAAGCTATTGGATCCAATCCAATGCAACCCTAATCCAAATGTGACCATTCTAGGTCAATTTCAAGTCAACCTGCCAAAAATGAAGTTTGACTCTAATAACTCTCTTCCAACTGATCTGGCCCATTATCGCTGATGATATCTTCCAAATAGATCCACGTTATCCAATAACTTGATCATAAGGCTTCTGATTAATGCAACGTCAAGAGTCTATTGCGTGTGACCCCATAGGATCCAAATGACAATGGCAATGATGATAGAATCATCATAAATAGTGAGAGGTATCTAGCAACACATCACTACTACCCATGTCATTGGACTTAAGTCATATGTCAACAAATCCTAAACGAGCAACAAGGATTCCCATGCATTATCTGTCCCTTTGCCTAAACTGATATCCTGCCATTGGATTAGTCTCAAGTTTATTAATCCAATCTATTGGTCATGACCCAAATAGTATGGCCATACATTCCTGTCATGCACCAACGAGGTGGGGCGCCCCAAAGTGGATATCATGCTTCCAATCAAGGAAGGGGCAAATCCTACTATTGGTCATCCATAGCTCTATATGATTTATGATGTGCCCGATGACAGTCATTTTGATCACCCAATTACGGAGAGACGTAAGACTATATCAAAGCACCTTGACTGGGGATTACTTATGAGAATGGATCGACCCAAACTCTTGGAACATTATTTATGCAATTCAATATATCATCATGGGTAAAGCAATATGCATAATAACGACCATGCCCTTATCAATTATATCAAAGTGCGTTCAATTAATGCCGGACCATGTCCATACATTGGTCTGCAGGGCGTAAACACTAACAATCTCCCACTTGCACTAAGACCAAGGGCAACTGAGTTTATTCAGTCTCATGTCTCTAGTATGACTCATTTAGCTTCCGCTGCGCCAGAGGCTATATTAGTGGGTTTTTCATATTGCTATCTGTGTTTATTTTATAATTTTGAACGTCATCTTTACCAATGATCTCTAAGATCAGATGATATTGCTGTACTACATACTTGAGTGTGAAGTTTCTTTTCTCATGCTATGGCCTGGACCATCATGCACCAGGGACTAAATCAAGTTTAAGTGAATGAAGCTGCTTCCTTAGCTACCACAAGAAGCTGCAATGTACTCAACCTTAATTGTAGAATTTGCCACTGTGGGTTGCCTAATGCTCTTCCAGCATACAACACCACAACAAGGCAAAATGTAAATCCTAGCTGTGAACTATAATAATTAGACTGGAACGAAGTATCAATGTACCCCTGTACACAAAATTCTTCTTGTCTATCATAGACTAGACCTCAATCTTTTATACTTCCCAAGTATTAAAGGATTGCTCTCACAGCTATCCCGTGTGAACACTAGGATCTAATTGAAACTTACTGGCCGTGCTCCAAGCATTCACCACATATGGTCTTGTTCATGTTGCACAAATCATGATCCATCCTATACCCAATGTATTAGGATTATAGACACATGTTACTACTCTCCAGCTGTGTCATATGACATAGCATCTTTGAGAGAATCAGACCATGACTTCCTGGAAGGTATCAACTTTTGGAATCATCCAATATGTACCTCTCCAGAATCTCCTGGATGAACGTAGATTGACTAAAGGGCAATGTCTTTCTTGGATCCCTATCCATAGATCCACAGGCCTAGGATGTAGGCATTATTCCCTAGATCATTCTTCTCAAAATACTTCCCAAGTCTTGAGTTATCCGCGTGAAGAGCTGGGATGTCATTTCATGTGAGGAGAATATCATCAATCAAGTAGAACAAGAAATACTATGATGCTCCCACTGATCTTCTTGTAAACATAGGCTCTTTTCAACATGCTTGCATAAGACCATGCATATCTTTATGGCCTCTATATGAAAACCTTTCGGCTATTTCCATATAGACATCCCCTTCTAGACGTCCATTAAGAAAAGCAGTTTTTCATAATAACACGCCATAATAGAAAATGTAATTATAACAAGCAGATACCTAATGGACTCAAACCAAGCTATATAGTGAAAAATTTCATCACTATCCACCCAGTGGACTTGCCTCAAATTTCATTCACTAGCTTGCCATTATAGGTAACAGTATTACCTTCCATGTCTATCTTCCTTGAAGATCTATTCACAACCTATGGGTGTTACCCTTTTGGTGGCTCAATCAAGTCTCACACTTGATTAGCAGACATGGAGTCCATTACGGTTCTCATGGCGCTTAGTCATTTCTTGGAATCTGGTCCACTGACCGCTTCCATTTCCACATAAGTCTTAGGTTCATCCTTGATGAAAAATTCGTCAGGCCTACAACCTGTGAGAGCATTTCGAATCTATCCAGACTTATGTGATTCCTATGTTGCTTGAACCTCAGGTTGCCTTTCAACCCGTAAGTGAGATCCTTCTCTCTATTTGTATTGTATTGTGATTGATTGTGGACCTTGCCCTAATCAAATCTACTCCCACTAGCTTCTTTCAAAAGATGTTTCTTCTTAAGAAAGATAGTAGTTTGAGCAACATATATTTTTGTCCTCATTGGGATAAAAGTAGTACTCTTTAGTACTTCCACAAATACATACTATTGAGAGAATGGAGTTTCAGAATAATTGCATGCATGGCCTCAAATGAGATTGAATTTTCATGACTATTCAAAGATGGAACCACATCCAATGTGTTCCTTTCCTTTCTTTGAATTTCACCATACAATTGCGGTGCTCCAAATAAGCTGTGAGGAAACCCCACACTTCTTAGGATAGTCATCAAATTCTATACTAGTCACCTTGATCCAATCAAAGTGCTTTAATAGATCCTCCAATTTGATTCAGTACTTCATTTCATGGATTTCTCCAAAATAATATGTTGTATAATACATATCCAAAACATAATGAAGTATACCTTATGGTGCTTGTTTCCATGGGTCCACACATATTGCTCTGTACTGGATCCAACAAGCCTCTATCCCTCTCTCCTTACTTAGGTGAAGGGAGCATCTGTCAACTTTGTCAATTAAACAAGACTCTCTTCGTATCATAATCCCAGGAGGATAATGACCACCAAAGTTCATAGACTTGTTCTCATGGGTCAAGTGACAATGCCATGAGAGAGTGTTGATTGAATCATTGTACTTGATCTATTCAGTGTTACACACAGAACTACAAACTATTATCAATTTTACCATTTCTATAGAACATCCCAAATTTAAAGAAATACCATTTATTTCAAACTAAAAATGTTGGGGTATGCCCTTAAGGCTAATGTTTGAGGCCTTGGGATTCTTTCAGTATCATGTATAAACTCTTATGTTTATAAAGGCAATGGTTGTTATTCAGTTTGTT
>JANTFE010022819.1:11176-26751 GCA_027562315.1 Costus pulverulentus | reverse complement strand
TATAAACATATATGCGATTATTGTTGAAACCCTAGCTTCCCATGCGAAAACTTTCTTTTGCGCCACCCTTAGGGTTTCGGCCCCCTTAGATTTAGGGGTCTTTCAATACTAATGCGGATGAAAAGCGACGGCACCCAAATAGTAATGCAACACACTAACCTCGCAGCAATTTTTTTGCAATCCTCGTAGCTCTCTTGGCAATTTTAACCTGAGCCACACGGGGACGCAGCGATCGCGCAGGACGGGCTTGCTGGCCTTCAAGCTGAAACAAAACCAAAGGAACACAATGACTCCGACCACGCCTCTGATGGCGGATGGGAGGGGTGAAAGGAAGGAGATAAGCACAGCGAGAACTCGTAAAGAAATAGGCGAACCTGACCCACCGGAATGGTGGGATTTACTCCAATCAGAAAGCTGAAACAACTTGGAATCGAGGCATCCTCGACCCGAACAATGATGAAGGCGAGGCTCCGGCTCAACTTCTACAAACGCTGGTCACTCTAACTCACTAGGAGGTCTCTCCACTCCAAGAGAACTGAGGAATACACTAGCCCAACCTCCTTTTTTATAGAATAGAGGGGTGGGAACAGGACAAAATACGCACAAGACACTCAACTTTAACAAACTACCTACTCCCGCAGGCCACTAAGTGGTCAAGCTGTGGCTAAAGACGAAGGGTAACAAAGTCCTAACTAATATTCTTCCGGGGTAGGCGGCGTGATTCTGCGGCTTCATACGATCATGGTCTAGACGCGCTCCAAACACATGGCGATGAGGCAGCAGAATTTTGATGTTTTGGGCTGCGTAACTTCTGTCGCGGCCCACTCTTGGGCCGTGTTGTTGCTGAGGTTGAGCGGCCCACTTGGGTTGTGGGCCCCAAGGGGTTGGCTGGGGGTGCCCTTGGGCTGGACTGTCTTGGCGTGAGACGAAGGAGTATCGATGAAGCCCGAGAAGTGATTCGGTGGTTTGCCTTGATGTTGGGATTGTCGGATTGTTACCTCGTGGAGCTCCTTGGGGTCATCCTGGGATGGAGCAACATGGTAGGGAGGGTGACTGACGTCAAAGTGCGGTCGTCAAGGCTCCACGGCATCTTCAGGGTCGAACACGGCCTGACCGTGTTGGTGCGCACGGCCGTGTTCAGCTACAGGTCGGCTGTGGGGGCGGACAAGACTTGGAACACGGGTGTGTTGGCGGCTGTGGTGAATTCGTTGCTGGTGGCTGAGGGGAACATGGGCTGGCCATGCCGGGGCTCACGACCGTGTTCAGGTACAGCTTGGCTGGCCGAGGGAAGCACGGGCGGGGCCACGGGCGTGTCGCTAGCCGTGGCGAGCTCAGCATTGTTGGCCCAGAAGAACACGGGCTGGCCGTGCCAAGGCGCACAGCCGTGTCGGGCTGCTACAAATTCGACCGAGGGAAGCACGGGCGTGGCCATGGGCGTGTCGCTGGCCGTGGCGAGCTCGGCATTGTTGGCCGAGAAGAACACGGGCTGGCCGTGCCAAGGCGCACGGCCGTGTCGGGCTGCAGGAAATTCGGCCGAGGGAAGCACGGGCGGGGCCACGGGCATGTCGCTGGCCGTGGTGGCGTTCGCGTCTCTGGACGCTCTTGTCACGGCCGTGTCTGGACGCACGGCCTGGCTGTGTCCAGCTCTGGGAAGCTCCGTTTGCACCGCAGATTCCTGAAAAAAATCCTGGGGCCCTGGGGAGCTTCCCCAAGTGTCCTCCAAGGAACTTGGGCCGGTTTCATGTAGGTTCGTGTGCCCGATTGCTCCTGTATCATCTAGCCAACCCAGCCACCACCACTGCAGCTGCCTCTAACACCACTATTTCTAGCCGTCGATACTAGATTATACCATCAGCAGCCTCTTATTTCTTTTGCTACCTGTTATTCTATTGATTTTATTTATGCAGTAGAATCTTCATTAGTGATTGAATTTTTTATGTGCATTGTCATCTCTCACTGCCGACTAGCCGACAATCTCATCTCCAAGACTGTAGTCTCTAGTAGGCCACTGAAGATTACTCACTCTACTATCGGCACCATCTTCTTTGCTAGCATCTGTTCCACCTCTGCTTCTCGGCTCTATCAGCTCTTTTTCACCGGCACCTTCTTCAGACCTTCAGTGACATCTTTGATTCTCCCTTGAGAAAATTATATTTATCATTATTATTATTTTTAGCTAGATACTATTTTTGGTCTGAGCCTTATGTACCTTAAATTGTGTAGGTAAAATTTTCATAAAGCACATCTTTGGACCCAGCTGCATCTGGCCTGACAATGATTGAACTTGCTATATAGTCTTGTGAGTATCATTTGCACCCACTTGTATTCATGACTATTTCGTATGGTGTTGCTATTTGATTTGCTTTGGATGTATCATTTACTGAGATTTCTATCTGATGTTATTTCTTGAATCTATCACTTTACATCTTTTGACTACATGAGTTTCATGCTTCACACCTTTTGAATTGATTTTGACATTTTTGATGTTTAAAAATTTTTATGACTTGAATCTATGTGATGAGAAGTGTGTGAATTTTTCTATGTTTATGCATATGCCTAAATGGAGATATTCCTATTATGTTGAATTTATTTCTTCAATATATATCTACTTGTTGAAATTCTTCATTGCTTGATGCATAGGGTTTTGGGTAGGTGTATTGTTTGATGAATGCAATCTAAGAGTGAAACATCTTTCTTGAATAAAATGAGCATATGAGTGTAATTTTTGAATTAATGTCAATTGATTAACCTAGTTGATGTTTAGTTTATCTTACTTTTTGTTGGGAAGAAAGAATCCAAGATCCAAAAAGAGAGAGAGACTCCCCTACTTGGCACTGTGTAAAATTGACAGTGGTACCGAAGACAAAGATTGAAGTTCAAATAAAAAGTGTGTATCTATGTGTGTACATACCATCAAAAATACAATAAAAGAAAACTTAAAAAAGATAGATTTTGAATCAAAAAGACTTTGGATATCCTATTCCTGTAAACAAAAGTATGATAGATTTAAACTGAAACTTGGGTAATTTCATGAGACGGAGATTCTATTTATTGTGCGAGTTGCAAAATTTTATTTGATCAAAGTTGTGAAACTTAAAGATTAATTTCAGAGGATGATGTATTCATTTGAAATCTTGTGCAAAAAGTTGGTGGAATATTTCACGAGTGATTATATTTTAGAAATTTATTTTTCATAAGAGAGTATATTTTTCATAGCATTGTTATTTATTTGCTAGAGGACAAGCAAAGTTTGAGCCTTATGGGTTTGATGACACTAAAATTTATAGTATATTTTGTGTCATTTCATTGCTCTTTTTGTGTCATATTTATACTACTTTGCTTATTTTTATGCCTTTTTTTATCAAATATTGCAGAATCTACTTCTATTTTGGTTTTTGATGATTTTCAGATAAAAAGGAACGATTTTAAGGCGTTTTCAAGCAAAATCAGATACATAGAAGAATTCCCATCATCAAGAAGAAGTTACATGACAAAATTCACGCGAATCGGAGCCAAAACCCAAATTACGGCAGTGCCATAATTATAATTACGGTACCGTATTTTCGAGTACTACCGAAATGTTGGAACACTGCCGTATTTTGGGTGATTTCCATACAAAAGATTTGGGAGAAATTACTGTTGGGAAACCCCGGGGATATATTACAAATTTTCAGAGATGCAAACACGTTGCGCAGCGGAAGAATACCCCCGAAACCGGCAAGTCCCAAAAACCCAGTGAAGATCGCATGCGAAAGAGTCGACACGATGAGATAGAAAGTACCTTGATTTATGTGAGGCCGATGTCGTAGTAGGCGCCCAAGCGTGCGCCCTCTGCAGTCTCACACACACGGATGCCTCGAGCTCTCTTCTTCCACACCCGGTGCTAGCCTCAGGAAGAAGATCCAAGCCTTGTGCTTATTCCTCTAGCCTTGTGCCACCTCCAAGGTGTATGCGCCAAGAGGAAGATGAGGAGAAGGAAGTCGCCAAACACCACCAAGTTCCTCACGCCAAGAGGAATGGAAGAAGGTGTGTTGCAGCTAGGGTTGGATGGAAGAATTGCGCCACTAGCCTCTTGCTCTCGCCCTCAATTTTGATCACGCCTCAAGGAGAGATCAGTATCTTGAGGGGAGGCGTCAATGGCTCTATTTATAGAGCAAGAGGCGGTTGAGTGTGTGGCCACAATTCAATTTGAGTGGGCGGCTAGGAGAGGATTTAGGAGTTTAATTATTTTAGGAATTAACCAAGTCCTAATCCAATTAGGACTCTAATTAATTGTTTAAATAATTAAATCCTATTCTAATTAGGATTCTAATTAATCATGATCAGTCCTAATCCAATTAGGACTCAAGTGGGCGACTTGATCAAGGTTCAAATTAAATTATAAATCAAGTCCTAATCCAATTAGGACTCTAATTATTTAATTAATTAATTAAATCCTAATCCAATTAGGACTCTAATTAATTCAAATATATCAGCCCATTTAATCCCACAAAAATAGGACTCTAATTAATTAATTAATTAGCCCCTATTTTATCATGATTAATTAAACTCACATGAGGTATAGGCACTAACCCTAGTCTAACTAGGGTTAAGCATGCGCCATCTCTTTTCTTCTCCTTAAGCCCATTAAACCCAACTTTTCAATGGGCCCAGCCCAATGTCCATTATGCATGTTAACCAAGCCCATGGATCCTATCCAATTTAACCCTAGGTCAAATTGGGCTAACCATGGTTAATATGCTGTAAATGGAAGTTGGCTCCAACAAATCTCTTCCATCTCATCAGGCCCATTGGCGCTAATGAAATCTCCAGAATAGATCCGAGTTATCCAATAACTTGATCATAAGGCTTCCCGATCAATACGAGAAATCGAGTATCAAGGTGTGCGACCCTGTAGGTTCCT
Organism: Costus pulverulentus; assembly: GCA_027562315.1. Classification (NCBI taxonomy): domain Eukaryota; kingdom Viridiplantae; phylum Streptophyta; class Magnoliopsida; order Zingiberales; family Costaceae; genus Costus; species Costus pulverulentus. The sequence continues at coordinate 21,848 of JANTFE010022819.1, read as the reverse complement.
CTGACGTTGGCAGTGCTGACCCATGGTCACCACAAGCAGTGAGTGACACCTAGCAGTGCATCGTTGCTACTCAAGTCATCGGAATGGATATCGACCTCGACATCCCCATCATCGCAACCAGGTACAGATGCATTACATTCTCTTTGCCGAACTGATATCCGATTGGCCAAGTGTGTCACCACTTGTTTCTATCCAATCTCATGGCTATGACTAAATCAGGTCTAACCTGGGTATGGCCATACACTTCCAGTCATAGAACCATAGAGGAGCTCCATGGATATCATGCTTCCCTTAGGAAGGGGCAAATCCTACGTCTGTGCATTGACCTTCTCATTTGGGTCGTGACATGCCCAATGACAACTGTTATTACTTTCCAACTATGGCAAGGTGTTAGGTTGTATCAAAGCATATCCCTAACCACATAGAATGGCCAATGACCTCAAGTCAAGGGATCAATGCATCTTCTATCACTTGTGAGGATAACTCGTGACACCAAGTTATTGCCTCACAGCGGGTCGGTCCAGTATATCTACCACTGATATATCCATATGCCTGTGTTAGCACCTCGTGCCTAACCAGCCCATATACCAGTGTTACAAGTACCATAGTTGTCCCGTATCCACTAAGGTACATTGACTAGGGACAATAGTTTGAGTATAGATCCAATCTGTCTCCAGGGACATTATCATATAAGTACATGTTCGCAGATGTAAACAAATAATGATAACAACAATGCCAGTATGATATAAATATCAATATCAAGTAGTACAAGTAATGGACCATAATTAGGTCCTTAGGGCATATACACCAACAATTACGGCACTACCGTAACTAAAATCACGGTGCCGTATTTTGAAGCAACTTCCGACCCGAAAGATTTTCAGAAATTACGGCACTACCATAAAACATTACACGGTACCGTAATTCTTATCGAAACCTATACAGAAGAACTTTGAAGAAATTACAGTAGTACCGTAACAGAAACTACGGCCGTAATTCTATTCCTGGCATGCGATTTTGATGGTCAAATTGAAGTCCGATTTTTCCGCGATCGATTGCGGACGATCCAGGCCCTTAAATTCAAAGCTGCAAGAAGGAAAAAGAGAGCCTCCGACGAGGAGAACACGCCAAGGGCGAAAGCCCTAATTTTGATCCACTATCGAGGGAGAAATCGAGTTACATGCTGCCATCTTAGGTTTCGCTACCGGGAAGCATACAGCGCATCTCCGGCTGTGAAATTTGAAGGGAAGCTTCGGCTGGGAGTGGAGAACATACCCCAGAAGTTTTAGAGTGAGAGGAGATCAATCGGAGGAGAAATCAACAAAAAAGTGGGCGCCAGCACTATTCACGACCCAAAATTACGGCACTAATTTCCATTACAGCCGTGGTATAAAGTTGTTTTTCCCCTTTTCTTCGATTTCTAATCTTTAAAACTATGGTTTATTGTAATTCTTCCTCCTCGCTAGCTTAAACATCTTTATGGGACATGGGGGGTGTAATCCCCTCAATTTTATATGACTAGATAACTTTTATTTCGTCACTATAATTTTGTTGTGATAATCCTACTTATGTGACGATTGCCTATGATTCTCTGAAGTATTCTTATTATCATGCAAGTTTTTAGAGTTTTCGCAATATGGACTGAAAGGTGATTTGCTTGAGAACTTGGAACCCTAAAATTGAATATTAGGAACTCACCGTAAGAAATTAGGTTAGTTCTTATTTTTTTAATTTTAGAAGAATAATTGCCATGTTTGATAATTTGAATCTAGGATTGAGTTATTTTGTTAAACGTAAAGATCTTGTGCGAAATTGAGGATTGGAGCATTGGAAAACCATAAGTAGAACCTGTGTTGAGACTCGAATGTACGAAAGTGATCTTTGAGATTCCACTTGAGATAATCAACTTAGGATTCGGATGCACGAAAGTGATCCTTGAGTTCTTTGATTGATGATTTGCTTATTTATAGCTTGGGATAGATCTTGCGCGAGAGCGATGATCGGTCCTTGCATGATTGTCTGCACGAAAGTGAAATAATCGTTTTATGAAGTAAATTATATCTTTATCATGATAAAATTAGACTGACGACCTTTTATTCATATCTAGCCATTGAAATTAAGGTGGATGAAACACTAGCCCTAGTTTCTTTTTGATTTCCTGTTCTTTCTATCATATACTTGCATTATAATCGATTGCTTAGCTGGTAAGAATACAACTATTTGGTACTTAACAATAGGGTCTCTGTGGTTCGATATCTTTCTTTATTACTTCGAGTATCCGTGCACTTGCGGACTACAACAAATGATATTGAGGAAAGTGTCAAATTTACTCACAGATAATATTGTTTGAAGGATCATTTTTTGATGGTGGGGGAGAGTTAAGGTCATAAGAAGTTGCATTGGAAATTACTAGAGAGACGACAAGCACAATAGCACGGCTAAGCTTTAGTTGGCTTATGGCCATGATGTAAAGTACTTTAGTATTTGATATTACAAAAAGAGCACCTTGCTTGATTTTCATATGATATATATTTCTATTTATTTAAATGAAAATAAATAATAACTGCCAATGCATATTTTGAATGTGCACTAATGAGTTATAATTTGGAAACGTTGTAAATTATGACAAAAACGTTTATGCCTTTTTGTGAAATAAATACAATTTAATGAGAATGATGCATGCTCATAAAGAATACATCTTTTAACTTCTTATTTGAAAAAATTGCATTGAAAACATAATTGAGTTGCCTAGTTGTACCCTATAAAGAGTAAACATTAAGCAAATTACAAATTAATCACTTTTGGAAAAATTAAAGATCTAAACTTGGATGGTCACATGAATGAATTTAACACAAATATAAGAATTGAGCATAGTTTTTTCAACATGAATTTTTTATTTTTAACAAATTATCTATCTAATTGCATGAACATCCTACAAGAGGATGAATTTTTTCTTTCCTTAATTTCATTTACATATATAAATGAAAATGAATATTTTGTAACTTATTATTTGATATAATTGCCTTGAAAATTCAATTGTGCTTAAGAGTAGTCATTGTGTAAAAAAAAATAAAATTTGATCGAATTACAAATTAAGCACTTATGGCTTAGATAAACATCAACACTTAGAAAGTCAATCGAAAGCATTTGTGATTTAAATATAAGAATTGAGCACACCTTTCACAACAAATTTTTGCTTGATTACATGATCCTCCTTGATAAGGATAAATCTTTTCCTTTAATACATTACTTTTTCACTATAGCAAATTTTTTTAACTAAAAGGTTCTCTATATTTTTACTATTTCACAAGAAAAAATCAATTTGGAAGAGAGCATAAAATTAATTTATATTTCCCAATTTAATAAAATAATTATTATCATGCAAAAATATACATGAAGTATGTTTGTTATTATTTAATCTAAATTAATAACATGATTTTTTTCCATTCATATTCATGAAAAAGCTTGAATTCATTCTAGAACTTTACTGGTTCTATCGTGAAATTATAAGTAATTAATAATTTTAAATCTGTATATAGAAAATAAAATTTATTCTTATATACTTGACTTTAATAAATATTTAACTATAACATGTACTTGTCTCATATATTGACTTTATGAAAAATTATACTATGAATATTTGGTACTTCATTTGAAATTATAAATGTCTACATCAACAAGGTGAGTAAATTTTTAAAACTAGAATGATGCAGGAGCATCTCTCGGGATTAAATTATGTTTTGTTACCTTCAACATTTGAACTTGATGACATTTCACTATTTGGTTCTACCTTGTCTTGTTTGTCATAAGACTAGTTTGCTAGAACAATTTTGTAAGTTCTATGTTCCAATTTGGATGTTGTTGTTGTAGTTAGGATTAGCCTAGGTTTTATTTTCAAATCTTTGTTTTATTTTGTAGTTGATGTAATAGGTTGTTGTAGCCTAGGTTTATTGCACTTGTACTTGCACTTACATGGCACCTTGGCTCCCCAACTACAATGCAACCTCACGTGAAATTCCAGGCCGTATTCAATCTTAGCATGGGCAGCAAGCTCAAGTCAACAGTCAACATCAGCAGCATCAAGTCACATTTCCAGCCAACTCCAACTTACCAATTCAGTGGAAGAACAAGCAGCCACCCAAGACAAATGCTAGCAGAATAATCACTTTTGAAATTGGGCCAAGACAAATTCTTCCACATGAATGAATTTAACACAAATATAAGAATTGAGCACAGCTTTTGCAACATGAATTTTTTATTTTTAACAAATTATCTATCTAATTGCATGATCCTCCTACATGAGGATGAATTTTTTCTTTCCTTCATTTCCTTTACATAAATAAATGAAAATAAAATATTTTGTAACTTATTATTTGATATAATTGCCTTGAAAATTCAATTGCGCTTAAGAGTAATCATTGTATAAAAATAAAAATAAAATTTAATCGAATTACAAATTAAGCACTTATGGCTTAGATAAACATCAACACTTAGAAAGTCAGTTGAAAGCATTTGAGATTTAAATATACGAATTGAGCACACCTTTCACAACATGTATATTTTTTTTTCTTTTTAACAAATTTTTGCTTAATTTCATGATCCTCCTCGATAAGGATAAATCTTTTCCTTTAATACATTACTTTTTCACTATAGCAAATTTTTTTAACTAAAAGGTTCTCTATATTTTTACTATTTCACAAGAAAAAAATCCATTTGGAAGAGAGCATAAAATTAACTTATATTGCCCAATTTAATAAAATAATTATTATGGTGCAAAAATATACATGAAGTATGTTTGTTATCATTTAATCCAAATTAATAACACTATTTTTTCCATTCACATTCATGAAAAAGCTTGAACTCATTCTAGAACTTTACTGGTTCAATCGTGAAACTATAGGTAATTAATAATTTTAAATCTGTATATAGAAAATAAAATTTATTGTTATATACTTGACTTTAATTAATATTTAACTATAACAAGTACTTATCTCATATATTGACATTATGAAAAATTATACTATGAATATTTGGTACTTCATTTGAAATTATAAAAATCTACATCAACAAGGTGTGTAAATTTTTACTACTAGAAGAACTATAACCAAATATTAAATAGATTTTCATATCATTTACTCTTGGCATTCAATGTATTTAATTAAAGTATACTTTGACAGCTATGCAAATTCAATTGTACAATTTTTTATAATATAATATTTAATACTACTAGGAAAATCATAATGATGGTTGACAAATTGTCTTCAAAATTGATCAAAACTCAAGAGGATCAATTTCTCCTTTTGTGAATATTGATTTATAATGAATTTAATATTAAACATTGCACCTCTAATGATGCATGATATGCATAGCTAACACATCTAAGTTATCTTATAATAAAACTTATCAAAATTTTGACAATTGTTTTACTATTTTTAAATAAATGTTCTTAGTATGTTAGAGTGACATGTAATTTACATATCAAATGAATAAAAAGTAGAACGACTTTATTGTTTTTCAACATTTAATTTCAAAATAATTAGTACTCTCATGATTCCATGAACCATTTTTTTAGTTAGAAAGCAATTTCCATTTATTATGTTTGTAAATATTAACTTGGATTAATATAATTTATTACATGAATTAAAAAAAAACCATGTTTCCCTTATTATTAAAAGTCTATCATGCGCAAATGGCTTCGCTTTCAGAATTATATATCCATATCCATCTTCTTTGAATACATAGACGATAGTTGTATAAGGGAAAATCGTTAGAATAAATATCCCACTCGAATTTATTGATAATATCGTAATTTACTTAAATTCATGAGTAAAATAATCCTATTGCTAAAATCCACTTAATCTGCAGATGTGTTTTTTTTAAAAAAAAATACTAATAAATTCAATGAAAATTTTATGAGAATAGAACTCTTAATTCTCCTATATCCTGATGAAGCTCTATTCCGTATAAAACTAAAACAACTTTCTAGGTATTTTATTTATTATGCATGAAAATGAAATGTCTACAATAACAATAAATTGATAATGATGAAAGTGCAAAATATACTCAAATATTCATTAGCCAACAGATCAAAAAAAGGGGGAGAAGCAAGGTTATAAGAGTTGCAATAGAAATTAATAGAGAAAAGACAAGGACAATAACAAGGCTATGCTTTAGTTGGGTTGTGGCCGTGATGTAAAATAATTTAGTATTCAATACTATAAAGAGTGCATCTTGCTTGATTTTCATAGGATATGTTAGTCCACCTATTTAAATGAAGCGTAATAATAACTGCTTCAACAACTTTTGAATGTAGCCTAATGTGTTATAATTGTGGAATGTTGTAATTTATTATGAAAATATTCAGGACATTTTGTGAAAAAATACTACTTAATGAGAATGAGATATGCTGACAAAAAAATATTTTTTGAACTTATTATTTTAGATAGTTGTCTTTAAAACAAATATGAGATTTAGTTATAAAAAAATACAAAGAGTAATAAGATTTCTTAGATGAACAACTAAATTTATGAGATAAAATTTTATTTTTATTATTACATTTTGAAAATGAGTCTTCCAAACAATTGATACAAAGATGTGTACAATTCTTTAATAAAATGTTTCTCCCACATCATTAAAAAGTCTACCCTATGCAAATGGCTTCACCTTCAAAATTATATAATCATATCCATTTTGTCCATATACACGGATGGTAGCTGCATAAAGGAAAATAATTAGAATAACTATTTCAGTTGAGTTTATTAGAAAGATGTTAGTGTATACAAAATGATGTGTAAAAAATCATATAGTGAAAATAGACTAAATATGAAGATATGTGTTTTTTCATCATTTGAACTAATAAATTTATTGTATATTGTTCAAAAAAAGAACACTTAATTCACCCTACATCTTGATGTTGTTATACAGCAAAGAAAGGTAAAGTTACAAGTTAAATATTTTATTAACATGTGTGAAAATGAATAGTCTATTATAACAATATAATGAAAAGGAGGAAAGTGTCAAATTTACTCACAGACAATATTGTTTGAAGGATCATTATTTGATGGTGGGGGAGAGTTAAGGTAATAAGAAGTTGCATTGGAAATTACTAGAGAGATGACAAGCACAATAGCAAGGCTAAGCTTTATTTGGTTTGTGGCCATGATGTAAAGTACTTTAGTATTCGATATTACAAATAGAGCAGCTTGCCTGATTTTCAAATGATATATATTTCTATTTATTTAAATGAAAATAAATAATAACCGCGAATGCATATTTAGAATGTGCACTAATGAGTTATAATTTGGAAACGTTGTAAATTATGACAAAAACGTTTATGCCTTTTTGTGAAATAAATACAATTTAATGAGAACGATGCATGCTCATAAAGAATATATTTTATAACTTCTTTTTTGAAAAAAATTGTATTGAAAACATAATTGAGTTCCCTAGTAGTACCCCATAAAGAGTAAACATTAAGCAATTTACAAATTAATCACTTTTGGCAAAATTAAAGATCTAAACTTGGACGGTCACATCAATGAATTTAACACAAATATAAGAATTGAGCACAGCTTTTGCAACATGAATTTTTTATTTTTAACAAATTATCAATCTAATTGCATGATCCTCCTACATGAGGATGAATTTTTTTCTTTCCTTCATTTCCTTTACATATATAATGAAAATAAAATATTTTGTAACTTATTATTTGGTATAATTGCCTTGAAAATTCAATTGTGCTTAAGAGTAGTCATTGTATAAAAATAAAATAAAATTTGATCGAATTACAAATTTAGCACTTATGACTTAGATAAACATCAACACTTAAAAAGTCAATTGAAAGCATTTGAGATTTAAATTTAAGAATTGAGCACACCTTTCACAACATGTATATTTTTTTTTCTTTTTAACAAATTTTTGCTTGATTTCATGATCCTCCTCGATAAGGATAAATCTTTTCCTTTAATACATTACTTTTTCACTATAGCAAATTTTTTTAACTAAAAGGTTCTCTATATTTTTACTATTTCACAAGAAAAAAATCCATTTGGAAGAGAGCATAAAATCAATTGATATTGCCCAATTTAATAAAATAATTATTATCATGCAAAAATATACATAAAGTATGTTTGTTATCATTTAATCTAAATTAATAACACTATTTTTTCCATTCATATTCATGAAAAAGCTTGAATTCATTCTAGAACTTTACTGGTTCTATCGTGAAATTATAAGTAATTAATAATTTTAAATCTGTATATAGAAAATCAAATTTATTCTTATATACTTGACTTTAATAAATATTTAACTATAACATGTACTTGTCTCATATATTGACATTATGAAAAATTATACTATGAATATTTGGTACTTCATTTGAAATTATAAAAGTCTACATCAACAAGGTGAGTAAATTTTTATTACGAGAAGAACTATAACCAAATAATAAATGGATTTTCATATCATTTACTCTCGGTGTTCAATGTATTTAATTAAAGTGTACTTTGAAACTATGCAAATTTAATTGTTCAATTTTTTATAATATAATATTTAGTGATGCATGATATACATACCTAACACATCTAAGTTATCTTATAATAAAACTTATCAAAATTTTAGCAATTTTTTTACTATTTTTAAATAAATGTTCTTAGTAAGTTAGAGTGACATGTCATTTACATATCAAATGAATAAAAAAGCAGAACGACTTTATCGTTTTTCAACATTTAATTTCAAAATAATTAGTACTCTCATGATTCCATGAACCATTTTTTTTAGTTAGAAAGCAATTTCGATTTATTATGTTTGTGAATATTTAACTTGGATTAATATAATTTGTTAGAGGAACATGAAAATTTATGAGAGAAAAATAGATATTGATTATTAATTTAAAATAATGAATTAAGAAAAACCATGTTTCCCTTATTATTAAAAGTCTATCATGTGTAAATGGCTTCGCTTTCAAAATTATATATCCATATCCATCTTCTTTGAGTACATAGATGATAGTTGTATAAGGGAAAATCGTTAGAGTAAATATCTCACTCGAATTTATTGAAAAGATTGTAATTTACTTAAATTCATGAGTAAAAAAATCCTATTGCTAAAATCCACTTAATTTGAAGATGTGTTTTTTTAAAAAAAATACTAATAAATTCATTGAAAATTTTGTGATAATAGAACTCTTAATTCTCCTATATCATGATGATGACATACTGCTCATCGGGAATGACATTCCTAGTCTTCAAGCTGTGAAGACATGGTTAGGGAAGTGTTTCGAGATGAAGGACTTAGGGGAGGCTGCCTATATTCTAGGCGTGAGGATCTACCGGGATAGATCCAAGAGGCTCATAGCCCTTAGTCAGAGTACGTACATTGATAAGGTTCTGGAGAGGTTCAACTTGGAGCAATCTAAGAAATGGTACCTTCTAGTGAGACATGACCTTACTCTCTCAAAGAGCTAGTGTTCCACCACACAGGCTGAGAGGGATGACATGAGTCGAGTGCCTTATGTTTCGGCAGTGGGATCGATCATGTATGCAATGTTGTGTACTAGACCAGATGTGGCTTATGCTATGAGCATAACCAGCCAATACCAATCCAATCCTGGAGTGCAGCACTGGGTGGTTGTAAAGAATATCCTGAAGCATCTGAGAAGAACTAAGGATTTGTTCCTAGTCTATGGGGGACAGGAAGAGCTCAGTATGCAGGGCTAAACTGATGCGTCATTCCAGTCTGACGCTGATGACTTTAGATTGTAGGCTGGCTATGTGTTTAAGATAAATGGAGGTGCTGTTTGCTGGAAGAGCTTCAAGCAATCCATGATTCCCGATTCTACAACCGAAGCTGAGTATGTGGCCGTTTCTGTGGCAGCCAAAGATGCTATTTGGATAAGGAAGTTTATTTCTGAACTTCAGGTGGTTTCCAGTGCAGTGGATCCCATGGAAATTTACTGTGATAACAATAGAGCAATTGCACAAGCCAAAGAACCACGGTCTCATCAAAGATGCAAACACATACTCAGAAGATTTCACCTGATCAGAGAGATCATAGATAGAGGAGATGTCAAGATTAGTAGAGTTGACACAGAGGACAATCTAGCAGACCCATTGACCAAGGCTTTGGCGCAGCAGAAGCATGACTGTCACGTTAGAGATATGGGGTTGAGATTCCTCAACCTCTAGGTCTTAGTGCAAGTGGGAGATTGTTGGTGTATATGCCCTAGGACCTAGTTTTGGTCCATTATTGTACTACTTGACGTTGATATTTTATGTCATTCTGGCATTGTCGTTATCTATATTTGCTTACATATGCGATTGTGTACTTATATGATAATGTCCCTAGAGACAGATAGGATCTGTGCTCAAATGATAGTCCCCAGTCGATGTACCTGAGTGGATATGGGACAGCTCTGGTACTTGCGAGACTGGTATATGGGCTGGTTAGGAATGAGGTGCTAACACAGACATATGGGTATATCAATGGTGGATATACTGGATCGACCCGCTGTGAGGCAATGACTTGGTGTCACAAGTTATCCTCAGAAGTGATAGGAGATGCATTAATCCCTTGACTTGAGGTCATTGGCCATTCTGTATGGTTAGGGATATGCTTTGATACAACCTAACACCTCGCCGTAGTTGGGGGGTAATAACGGTTGTCATTGAGCATG
>JANTFE010022801.1:18429-36868 GCA_027562315.1 Costus pulverulentus | reverse complement strand
CCCCGGAGGGTGGGATTTAATTCTTATAAAGCTGGAAACCAAGCTGAGTTGAGACACCGGTCGGTGACTCTTACAACTCCGAAGGCGAAGCAACTTCACCTTCTCCACAAGCTGGAAGCTCACTCTAGCTCACCAGGAGTTCCCTATCACTAAGAGAACTACTCAACACTTACCCCTACCTTCTCCTTTATAGAATAAGAGGGGAGGGAACAAACAAAATACACAAGAGACACTCTACTTTAACTACCAACCAACTATTGCAGGCCACAAAAGTGGTCAAACTACAACTACAAGACGAAAATTAACAAACTAGTACTTAATATTCTTCAAAGCTGGTAGCACGATCCTGCATCTTCGTACGGGAGCGGTTTAGACGTGCTCCGAGCACACAGCGACAAAACAGTAGAACTTCGATGTTGTGGGCTAGCTCACCACTGTCGCGGCTCGGTCTTGGGCCATGTTGCTAAACAGATTACGCGGCCCACTTGGAGTTGGATCTTCAGGGGGTTGGCTCGTAGTACCCTTGGGCTGCGCCACTTCGGTATGGATGGAAAGAGGGCTAATGACGCCCAAGAAATGGTCTGAGGGCTAACTTTGGTGTTGGGATCGCTGGATTTCCACCTTGTTGGGCTCCTTTGGGTCGTCATGGGGTGGAGCAACATGGTAGGGAGGCGGTCCACATCGAAGTGGGGTCGTCGGGGCTGCAATGCATCTACAAGGGTGGGCACGGCCTGGCCGTGATGGTGAGCACGGCCGAGTTCGAAGTGGGCGAAGTCCGCCGAATTGGGCACGGCTTGCCCGTGACTACGAGCACGCCCGGGTTTGGTGTGGCCGAAATCCACACAGCCAGGCAAGGCTTGCCCGTGATCAGGAGCACACCCATGTTCTGTGTGGCCAAAATCCACAGAGCTGGGCATGACTTGTCTGTGATCAGGAGCATGGCCGTGAAGTGAGTTGCTGAAATCCACAGAGTCGGGCACGTCTTGCCCGTGACTAGAGGCATGGCCGTGTTCGGTGTGGCCGAAATCCATAGAACCGGGCACGGCTTGCCCGTGACCAGGAGCACGCCCGTGTTCACCGTTTGCGTCTTCGGGCGACCATGTCACGGCCGTGAAGGGGCGCACGGCCTGGCCGTGTCGGGGTCTGGGGAACTCTTACTGGGGTGGAAATTTCAGGGAAAATTCCTAGGGCCTGAGGAGTCTCCCCAAGTGTCTTTTGGAGGGATTGGGCCACCCTCATGTGTGTTCATGGACCCGTTTGCTCCTGCATCATGTTATCACGTCAAAACTTTATGATAAAAATTGTTAGGAATTACTGTACCGTAATGTACATTACTGTAGTGCCGTAATTTGCGCCAAAACTTGCTTACCTACAAAAATAAAAGAAAAATTAGTTCTAAGTGCAAACTAAGGAAAAAGCAAATAAAATAAAGTAAGCTAAAGTTAGAAAGCTTGGGTTTCCTCCAAAGAAGCACTAATTTAATGGTATTTAGCTTGACCCTTCTGCACTCATATTTGCTCTTGAATTCCTCAACGTCCACTCTGATTTTTCTTTGATTTGAGCGTCTCTTTCAATCACATAAGGCTCAGCCTTGAAACAGTGTCCAAATTTACTCAAGATCTTCTTTCCTTTATAAATCAATTTAGAGCCTCTTCTTCTTCTTCTCTTTTTCTTCTTCTTCTCAAAAATTTGATGTTCTTTCTCTTGTGATCCTCTATCAATATTCTCAGAAAAATTGTCAGTTTACAAATTAGAGGACTCATTAAATAATTTACAAACATCACAAACAACATCATCAACTATGTCAATACTACAACATAATCCAGAATATGATAGTTTATTCAAAGAATGAGCAAGATCAAATTCAATTACTTTTTCACAAATATCAAAAGTGATTTTTCCTTTTTTAACATATATGTGTGCTCTAGCAGTAGCCAAAAAGGGTCTACCAAGAATTATGGGATTTTTATGATTTTCCTCCATGTCTAAAACTACAAAATCTGCAGGTATAAAAATTTCACCAACATCAATTGGCACATTCTATAAAATACCTATAGGATACTTTACCGAGCTATCTGCAAGCTGCAAAGATATGGATGTAGATTTGAGCTCTCCAATGTCCAGCTTCCTGCAAATAGATAAAGACATTAGGCTTACACTGGCTCCTAAATCACATAAGGCTCGTCAAAAGCCATGCTTCTAATTGAACAAGGTATAGAAAAACTACCTGGATCCTTCAGTTTTGGTGGCAATGTATTTTGAATAACAGCACTACATTCCTCAGTTAAAGCCACAGTACAAGTACCATAGTCATCTAATTTTCTTTTGTTGGACAGGATCTCTTTCAAAAATTTTGCATATGATGACATTTGAGATATAGCTTCAGTAAAAGGAATATTAATGTAAAGCTTTTTCAACACTTCAAGAAATTTGCCAAATTGTTTATCAAGTTTTGCTTGCACTAACCTTTGTGGAAAGGGTATAGGTGGCCTATAAGGTGGAGGTAAAATAGATTTAGAATCATCTTTCTCACATGGTACATCCCCTTTTGGTTCATCACCCTTTTGAGGTGGCAAACTAGCTTGGGTTTGTTCATGCTCAGAAGATTTTTCTAATTATAATTCATCTTCATGATCATCATTAGACTCTTTTTCATTGTTTTCAACTTTCCCTTTAGGTTCCTCTAATCGTTTCCCACTTCTAGTGATAATAGCATTACAGTGCTCCCTACGATTCAATTCAGGTTTAGCAGGCAATTTTCCTAGGGGTCTGTAAGAACTACTAGCTTGTTGAGCAATTTGATTTTATATGATTTTGTTGTGGGCTGTTAAAGATCCTACTTGTGAAGTTAATTTACTAACCATTTCTTTGAGATCTTCAATTTCCTTATTTTTATTTTGCATGAACTAATTTTGATTAGCCATCATCTTTTCAAGCATGGACTCAATGTTTGAACTCTAGTTTGAATTTTGATTTTGATTTGGTTTGTTTTGGCTTCCTCTATTTTCAGTTTGTCCCCCTACATTGTTGTTGTTTTTCCAAGACAAGTTGGGGTGATTAAGTTGGGGTGATTTTTCCATCCAGGGTTGTAGGTTCCAGAATAGGGATCATTGTTTCTACTTTGATTATAGTTCCCTAATGCATTAACATGTTCACTATCCTGACTAGCAATGACTTTACAATCTTCAGAAACATGACCATTGTTATCACATATATCACAAACAAGAGATGAAGAAACAACAGCAGTTTGCATCTTAAGTGAATCAAATCTATTGCATAAATAGTCTACCTTCTCTGCCAAGGTGCGCCAACCATCACTTTCATTCTTACCTTGGGAAGGTTTATAAAGCACTCCTCTCTCTGAAGTCTACTGGTTATGATTCAAAGCCATCTCTCCAAGCAACTTGAAAGCATCATCAATGGTTTTGCTCATCAGAGCTCCTCCTACAGCAGCATCAACAGTTAGTCTGATATTATAGAGCAAACCATTATAAAAAGTATGAAAGAAAACCCAATTTTCAATGCCATGGTGAGGACAGTTCCGTTGTAAATCATTGAATCTCTCCCATGCCTCACTAAATGATTCACCATCCCTTTGTGCAAAGCTTGAAATCTGATTTCTCATTTGAATGGTCGTGCTTGGTGGAAAATATTTCATCAAACAGGCATTAGACAGTTGCTCCCATGTGGTGAAGGTACCGGTAGGTTGTGCTTGAAGCCAAGATCACGCTCGGTCCCTAAGAGAAAAAAGAAATAATCTTAATTTTAGTGCATCGTTAGAAAATCCATTAATCTTAATGGTATCACAAAGTTTAAGAAATAAAGAAAGGTGTTGGTTAGGATCTTCTAGAGGAGATCCTCCAAACTGGTTCTGTTGAATCATAGAAAGAAAAGCAGGCTTAATTTCAAAGTTATTAGCCTCTATGACCGGTATAACAGAAAATAAAACAAAAAAAGAAAATAAAACCTAGTCTAGCAATACTCTCAATGTTTTCAATATTGACAAAAACTAAGGTCCCCAGCAACGGCGCCAAAAACTTGTCGTATCCCTACAAGTAGCTAGACAAAAACTTATCTCTGGCGTTGCCGCAAAAAACTTGTTATGTCCAAAAACCTATTGTGTCCGCAAATGCACGGATACTCGAACTAATAAAAAATATCGATCCCACAGAGACCTTGTTTGTCAAGTACCGAATAATTGAGTTCTTACTATCTAGGCTATCGAAGCTATGCACGTGAACTAATGAAAGCTAACGAAAATATCAGAGAGAGACATTGGGACTAGGGTTTCACCCACTTTGATTTCAATGACTATATATGAATAGAAATTTGTCAGTTCAATTTTATCATGATAAAGACATAATTTACATCATAAAAAGATTATCCCACTTTCGTGCAGACAATCATGCAGGGACCAATCCTCACTTTCGTGCAAGATCTATCCCAACGCTGAAAATAAGTAAGTCAACCATCGAAGAACTCAAGGATCACTTTCGTGCATCCGAATTATAAGTGGATCATCTCGAGTGGAATCTCAAGGATCACTTTCGTGCATCCGAGTCTCAACACAAGTTCTACTTATGGTTTTCCAATGTTCCGATCCTTGCTTTCGCACAAGATCTTCCCGTTTGACAAAATAACTCAATCCTAGATTCTTTTTATCAAACATGGCAATTATTATTCTAAAATCAGGAAATAAGAACTAACCTAATTTCTTACAATGAGTTCCTATTATTCAATTTTAGGGTGCCAAGTTCTCAAGCTAGTCACTTTTTAGTCTATTGCGAAAACTCTAGAATCATGCATGATAATAAGAAAACTATGGAGAATCATAGAGCAATCTATCACATAAGTAGAATCATCATGCTAAAATTATACGTTACGAGGTAATGAAAAGTTTATCGAGTCAATAAGAAATCAAAGGGCATTACTCCGCCATGTCCCACAAAAGGTTTAAGCTAGCATGGAGAAAAGATTACAATAAACCATAGTTTCTAGTGATCGAAAATCAAAAAGAAAGGCGAAGAACGAATAACCACACGGCTGTAATGAAAATTACAATCCTAATAAGCACGCGTGAACATTGCTGGCGTTGGGTTGAAACTTCTCCTCCGATCGAAGATCCTTTCGCGTTGAAACTTCTAAGATATGTTCTCCTACTCCAGACGAAGCTTCCCTTCAAATTTCATGGCCAGAGATGCGTTGTACTATTCCCGGTGGTGAACCCTAGGTTGGCGGCGTGAAAGTTGATTTCTCCTTTGTTAGAGGATGAAAATTAGGGCTTTCGGAGTCTCCTCCTTCCTCCCGTCGAAAGCTCTCTTTTTGCTTCTTACAGCTTTGGATTTAATGGTCTGGATCGTCCACAATCGATCCCACAAAAATTGGACTCAAATTTGACTGTCAAAATCGCTTCTCAAAGTTGTACTTATGACCGTAATATGCCTTACGGCACTGCCGTAATTTCAGTCGAGTTCTCGGGTGGAAATCTGTCTCGAATTATGGTACAGTTAAATATTTTACGGCAGTGTGATGAGTTGCATTTACATCATGTTTTTGCCTATATTTTAAATCATATTTTGGGCTTAATTGAATGATTTTATGCAATTTTTATTGTTTTTGCTTCACTTGGCACAAAATCTTCACTTTTCTTGGTTTTTATGAAAATGTAGGTAAAATGGCTAAAAAATGATGGATTTCGGGAGTTTTGAAGCCAAAGCATGATTCCCGAGGAGATCACGAACTTATACATAAATTTTGGAGCGAAAACTGTGAATAAATCAACGTTCACGGCCTTGGCCATAATTATGGAGCCAACCGTAATTTCAACGTCGAGCGAAGGGTGAAAAGCGGCTAACTAAAGAAATGAACAGAAACTTTCACGGGTGAAGCCATGAATCCATCACGGGTCATGAATATTTCTGTGACTTAAGTGTTGTACACACAGAGACATTTACGTCCGTGGCCGTAAACTCATCACGAACCGTGAAAACGTCTGCCCTTTCGGTTTTTCACTCGATTCAACTCCAAATTAAACCGGAATTGAACCAAACTCTCTAGAAACCTTCCTAGATGGGTTCTATATTTATTAGACTATAAAAGGAAGGGTTTTGGAAGGGTTTCGGGGGCTTCTTGGCATGAAATCGAACGGCTATAGTGGCGACAACGGAAATCAGTTCCAGGGCAGAATTCGATCAGGAAAGCCACGCAAAGGAAGAATTAGAGGGTTCATCTTCGTCTCCACATTGAGGGGAAGCTTTTCTAATTACTTGTTGAGCGATTTCCTGTAATCTTCTTAGGTTTTCATGCGATTTCATTGATGAACATGTTGTTTGCTTTGAACATGAATGTGTAAAGCCTATTTTCGGGATTTGGGGATTAGCCCGTTGACAATTTATGGATTGAATATATTGTTTTAAATCTTTTACATGAATTTTATAGATTTTATTTGATTAGAATTGTATGTATCTCGCTTTAATACTCTGGCCAAGTTTTATTGCATCTTAGACGTTGCGAGAAGGATAGAGAGGTGAATCGCAACGTCGGAACTATTCTTTTCAAACCTACGAATCCGATCACGAGAGTAGTTCGGATTTATTTGAAGGATTCACATGGTTTTTCATTGAACTTAATGGGTCTAATTAAGTTAACTGTCACGAGAGTAGGGAGTTAGCATAGTTAGATACTGGATTACGCTTCGAGAGGAGGTAATCTGTACATTAGGAAAAATTCCTTTTAAAATTATAATTTTCTGATGAAAGATTTATTCTTATTAAATTCATAATCGTCAGCGAGGTGAAACCCTAAATCCCGATTTTATCTGAACTGATTTTTACCATAAACGTTGCCTCTATTTCTTTTATTTGTACTTAGAAGTGTCCAAAACAAAAACCACATATTTGATTCGTCTAGATATAGATCAATCATGTAATCGGTACTTGACCGTTAGATCCTCGTTGGGAAAGATATCTTTCTTTATTACTTCGATAAATCCGTGCACTTGCGGATTGCTATCACAGTGCTATATTTTTAGCCAAAGTTTCAGGTCAGAAAATGCTCCAAACTACGGCTCGTGAAAATCTTTACGGTAGTGCCGTAATTTCTAAAAATCTTTCTGGATGAAAAATTCCCAAACTACGGCCGTGCTCTGATATTACGGTAGCCGTTGAAATTATGGTACCATAATATAGATTACGGCCCGGCCGTCATTTGGTCTAGAGCTCCAATCTTCATGAAATTGGTCGTGTAGTCTCCTGTTGATGGTGGGAACTCATCCATGCATCTGAATTACTTGAAAAAGCCTAAAAATCGTGCCTTTTTACCTAAAAATCATCAAAAACCAAAAAGAGTGAATAAGCAAAGGTTCATGAATTTGACACAAAAAGATATATGAAATGACATGAAATTTATATAAATATCAGTGTCATCATCTGTGTAAAATGAAGTAAAAACTTTAAAAATTGCATAAAATCATTCAATTAAGCCCAAAATATCATGTAAAATATTAGCAAAAACACGATGTAAATGCAACACATCAAAAACCCTAGACTTAAAATTTTGCTTGTCCTCAAGCAATACCTTGATATGTATAAAGAAAGTAAAGATAAGGAACACTCATTTGTTTTTGCCCCTAATAACATCCTTAGTCCACAAATTAAGCAATCAATCTTTCTGAACTTATGTAATTTCAAGAAAAATCATAATAGAGATAAATTCTCAAGAGTTTACAATCCAAGAAAGATAAAATTCACAGTTCATGTCATATCATTCATTTTTCACGTACTAAGTGTCAAATACTCTTAAATTAATAAATCCACATTACTCAATAGACAAAAGTTTATTTTAAGAATCTTGGTGATGTTAAAGATTGAGATTTTTATAGCAATTTGGTCGTTAAATAGTTATATGCTCTTTCCTATTAGCATCATAACATTGTTTAAAGTATACCACAAAATAAAATAATTTAACTCATAGTCTCAATCATGAAAGTCAGCGGAGTTGTCCACTTAACCTACAACTTTCTCTTTTTCTAAATTTTTTTTTATTAGACTCAATCATGTCTTCGGTACCACTGCCAAATTTAACAATGCCAAGCAGAGGAGTCTTCTCTCTCTCTCTCTCTCTCTCTCTCTCTCTCTCTTCTATTTTTTCTTCCTGTTATTTTCTTGGAGAAAGCCGGTCAGTGGCATGGTACTTAAGTCATTATCGATCTTTCTACATGAGGGATAAATATTTACTTTTAAAATTTTTCCTCTTTTACTTGATCGCAACAGACTTAAAGTATACCAATTCATGGTATAATATAACTCATGACTTAAGATCTCTCAACTAGAGGAGTTGGAGCAAATCTCAATTAAATGAATATCACCAAGTTTCTATTTATAAAAATTTCCATCAAGCAAAAATAGATAAATTAAACTTCAAATAATAAGATACCATGCACATGTCGTATGAACATATAACAATTCATATATTTATTTTATCAATACTAGAATTGAATTTACTCAACAATTTAAGTCTTCATGAAATTTTAAAATTTTCCTAGGTTATCAAATCAATCAATCAAAATATTTCCTAAGTTTAAAATTAAGGACAAAACAAATTTAATTATCCTTAACAATCATAAACATTCAAAATACATACCTATAAAGCTCGAATACAATCAAAATACATGAAGACACCCTAGACTTAAATTGTTGCATATTCATAGACATTAAAATCAATGAATCATAGATTTCAAAATAAATGTTGCAAGAGTTCTGTTTATAATGCGGGTGAAAACCTGTTCAGTTATATCAAAAGATGAAAATATGACGCCGAAAAATCTAGAAACTGTATCATATTAAAGATAGTCATATTTTACAATGAAAACAAGTTTCAAACATTAAATACCATTATGTTTCATTATTGAAATCATATTTTACCGTACTCACAAAGAAAATGTCATCATCACGGTCGATACATGATTCACGGCTGCATTCGTAATGGTCTCGTTAATCACTTTTCTCTCATATAATAATTCTCTAAAAATTCCTACAAATAAAACAACTTATCAGAAGATTTTCTAACAATAAAAATTCATCAATACATG
This sequence comes from Costus pulverulentus, assembly GCA_027562315.1. Lineage (NCBI taxonomy): Eukaryota > Viridiplantae > Streptophyta > Magnoliopsida > Zingiberales > Costaceae > Costus > Costus pulverulentus. Next base: position 27,780 of record JANTFE010022801.1, on the reverse strand, counting down.
CTACAAAATTTTCTAAAAATTTAAATAAAATCAAAAACCAAAAACTAAGAATGCAAAAATTAATAAAATTCAAAAACTTTGGGTTACCTCCCAAAAGCGCTTGTTTAAGGTCATTAGCTTGACCTCAACTTTGTGTCATTGTGGAGTTGGTGAATCTGTGCCATAGTAGAGAGCATATAATCTTCTATTTTTTCTTCATCTCAAGAGTGTGTCCACCAAAGTATATATCTAGTTAAACAGGTGGATCCATGTTGCTGTAGCCAGTACATGCATACAAAAATAAAAGTTAGAGTCATGCAAAGAATATTAATGTAAAATTTTTTAATTATTTGCTCTTCCACTTAATGCAAAGAATATTCCATGCTCTTCCAACTTCCACTTATTGGAAAATATCTCATTCAAAAACTTGGCGTATGAAGGCATATGTGATAATGCATTAGTGAAAGGAATATTAATGTAAATGTTTTTAAGTACCTTTAGAAATTTTCTAAATTGCTTGTCAAGTTTAGCCTTCGCCAATCTTTGAGGAAAGGGAACTAGCGGTTTATAGGGAGGTGGTGATACATATACTAGTTCTGGCTCCCTTTCTTATGAACATGCTTCACCTTCGTTCCCCTACTGCTCAGTGGGTTTAGAATTTTGCATCTCTTGGTTTGGTGTCGCATCGTGTGCCTGTGGCTCTTCTAATTGTTTCCCACTACGCATTGTAATGGCTTTACAATGCTCGCTTGGGTTTGCCACTAGTTTCCATAGTAGTCTTCCTGTTGGTCTACTTGAAGAGGTAGCTTGCTGAGCTATCTAAGTCTCCAACATCCTCTAATGAGTTTCCATAGAATCCATCTTGGATATTAGATTCTTGACATACTCACCAATATGTCTAATTTCTTGCATGAAATCAGCATTTTGTTTGGTATGAGTTGCAATAAAAGTCTCAAGTAGTATCTCTATGTTCAACTTATGGGGAGCTTGAGGTTGATTATATTGTCTCTGTTGGAAGCCAAGGGGTGGATGATTGTTACCTTGAGGTGCTTGGGTCTGATTGTTCCTGTAAAAAATATTGGGATGGTTCCACCACCCAGGGTTTGTTGGTGTATATGCCCTGAGACCTAGTATTGGTCCATGTTTGCGCTACTTGACAATGATATTTATACATCATTATGGCATTATCGTTATCATTGTTTGTCTACATCTGCAATTGTGTACTTACATGATAATGTCCCTGGAGTCAGATATGATCTATTCTCAAACTCTTGTCCCCAGTCGATGTACCTTAGTGGATATAGGACAGCTATGGTACTTGTGAGACTGGTATATGGGCTGGTTAGGCACGAGGTGCTAGCGCAGACATAAAGGTATATCAGTGGTGGATATACTGGACCAACCCGCTGTGAGGCAATTGTTGAGAAACCCCGGGGATTTTAAAATTTTAGAAACAAGCATAGAGGAAGCAATCACCAAAACAGGCCAGTCCCAAAAACCCAGAAGATCGAGTCATGCGAAGGAATCAACACGGTGAGTGGGAGATTATACCTTGCTGCGAAGAAAAGGATGAGATGTAGGCGCCCAAATGTTCGCCCATTGCAGTCTCGCACACAGTCGACGCTCGGGTTCTCTTCTTCCATGCCCGGTGCTAGCCTTGGGTAGAAGATCCACGCCTCTGAGATTCTTCCTCAAAAACTTGCGCCACTCACAAGTAGAAGGGGCCATAGAGAGGGATGATGGAAACTCACCAAGGTCCAACTTTGCGAACGCCAAGAGGACAGGGAAGAGGAGAGAAGACGCATAGGAGAATTTCTTCCAAAGAACCTAATGGGCTCCAACTCCTCTCCCCTCCCCCCTCCCCCCCACCCCCCCTCTTTTATAGAAACCATGATGACCTCGGTATTCTATAATAAATTCATAATTAATCTTTGAATAATTCATCATTAATTATAGAATTAAATCCAGAATTAATTATAGAATTAAACTCTGAATTATAGTCACATAAAGACCCATTAAACCTTGAATTAAAGTTTCATAATGGACATTAATAGCATGACTCTTCAAATTCAGAATTAAATTCGTAATTAAATTCATCATTAAAATAAAAATTAATTACATAATTAAATACTAAATTTAATTCCCAGAATTAAATACATGATTTAATTCACCATGATGTTTAACGGGCCCAGGTAACTTATTGTCATGGTCCATCAGGCCTAACGACACATTGGGCCTCACGCCCCAACTGGGCTTCTCACCCATTGGGCATGGAGACCCACTGGTCCATCCTTCAAGCTTAAACTTCATTGGGCCTAATTTGCCTATTGGGCCTATTTGCCCCATTTGGCCCATTTGACCTATTGGGCCCATTTGGCCCAAAAATGAAGTTAGCTCCAATAAGTACCTTCCATCTCATCAGGCACAATGGTGCTGATGAATTTTCCCAAATAGATCCGAGTTATCCAATAACTCGATCATTAGGCTACCCTATCAATACGAGAACCTGAGATTCAAATTGTGCGACCCTGTAGGTTCCTCTGACATTGGCAGTGATGAACTCAGGTCATCACAAGCAGTGAGTGGCACCTAGCATTGCATCGTTGCTACCAAAATCGTTGGACTAGATATCAACATTGACATCCCCTTCATCGCAACAAGATACCGATGCATTACAGTCTCGTTGCCAAATTGATATCCGATTGGACAAAGTGTGTCACCACTTTGTTTTCATCCAATCTCATGGTCATGACTAAATTAGGATTTCACTTGGGTATGGCCATACACTTTCAGTATTGCAACCATAGGGGGGCCCGTTGATATCAAGCTTCCCGTAGGAAGGGGCAAATCCTATGTCTGTCAATTGATCTTCTCATATGGGTCGTGTCATACCCAATGATAACCGTTATGACCTCCCTGCTATGGCGAGGTGTTAGGTTGTATCAAAGCATGTCCCTAACCATATAGAAGAGTCAGTGACCTCAAGTCAAAAGATCAATGCATCTCTTGTCACTTGTGAGCTTAACTCATGACACCAAGTTAAAGCCTCACAGCGGGTCAGTCCAGTATAACCACCACTGATATACCCATATGCCTACGTTAGCACCCCGTGCCTAACCAGCTCATATACCAGTCTCACATGTACCAGAGCTGTCCCTTATCTACTCAGGTACTTGAATAGGGATATACCGTTTGAGCACAGATCCAATCTGTCTCCAGGGACATTATTATCCATGTACATAATCGCAGATGTAAACACAGCATAATAACAACAATGCCAAAATGATATATAAAATATCAATGTCAAGTAGTACAAGATGGACCAACAACGGGTCCAAGGGCATATACACCAACAATATCCCACTTGCACTTAGACTAAGTTGTTAAGAAATCTCAACCCATGTCCCTCGTAAGACCAATTCGCTTCTGCTGTGCCAAAGCCATAGTCAATGGGTATACCAGATTATTGTCTGTGCCAACTCTGCTTATATTGACATCTCCTCTGCAAATGATCTCCCAGATCAGGTGAAATCTACTAAGAATGTGTTTGGATGATTAATGAGACCGTGGTTCCTTTGCCTGTGCGATCGCTCTATTGTTCTCACAATAGACATCAATCGGATCCACAGCAGTTGAAACCTCCTGAAGTTCATAAATCAACTTCCTTATCCAAATAACTTCTTTGGCTACCTCAGAAGCAACATACTCAGCCTCAGTTGTAGAATCAGCTCTTGTGGATTGCTTAGAGATATCTCAGCTCATTGCACATCCACACAACATGAACTCATAGCTTGCTAGTGTTGTGTCCGCAAGTGTATGAATACTCGAAGTAATAAAGAAAGTATCGAATCCATAGGGACCTATGCTGCTGAGTACCGAATAATTGATTTTTCACTATCTAGGATATCAAAAGAGTGTAAACTAGCAAACGAAGACCAAAGCGCTAAAACGGAATTATCAGAGAGAGCAGCTGGGACTAGGGTTTCATTCACTTTAATTTTTATGACTATACATGAATAGAGATTTCATCAGTTTAATTTCAACATGACAAAGATGCAATTTACTTGAATAAAAGGATTATCTCACTTTCGTGCAGACAACCATGCAGGGATAAATCTTTGCTCTCGCGCAAGAGTTGTCCCAAAGCTAATGATAAGTAAATCATCAACTAAGAACTCAAGGATCACTTTCGTGCATCTGAGTTCTAAGTCCATAATCTCTAGTGGAATCTCAAGGATCACTTTCGTGCATCCGAATCTCGACACTAGTTTTATTCAAGGTTCTCTAACGTTCCGATCTTTGCTTTCGCACAAGATCTCCACGTTTGAAAGCTTAGACTCAATCCTAGATTTATATTATTATCATGGCAGTTAGCTTACTAGAATCAAACAAACAAGAACTAACCTAAAAGGGGTTCCTATCATGCAATTCTAGGGTTCCAAATTCTCAAGCAATTACTTTTCAGTCAATAGCGAAAATTCTAAAACAAAAATAGTAATATAGATCTGAGGAGAGTCTAAGGACAAAACATCACATGAGTAAAATCATCATGCTAAGATTAAACAAGATGAAATAATAGAAAGATAGTTATCTAGTCATTAAAACTCAAGTGAATTACTCCCCCATGTCCCAAAAGAGGTTTAAGCTATCATAGAGGGAATATTATAATGATTCATGTTGAAGAAAACAGAAACAGAGGAGGAGTAAAAATTACGGTACGGTCGTAAAGAAGTTTACGGCCGTAATCTGGGCGAAAAACGGCGGCGCTCGGTTTTATGGTGATTTCTCCTCCATCTGATCTCTGATCACGTTGAAACTTCAGGGGTGTCTTCTTCTCCTCTATGCATAGCTTCCACTCAAATTTCACGGCCAGAGATGCTCAGAATTGGTCACGGCGGCGGAACCCTAGGCAGCGGCGTGAACTCTGATTTTTCTCTGGCCGGTGGATCAAAATTAGGGCTTTTGGTGTGCTTGGGTTCGTCTCGTCGCTGGCTCCTTTTCTTCTTCTTGCAGCTTCCCTTTTAAATGCCTGGATCATTTGAAATCATCTACGTAAAAATTGGACTTCTTAATTGACTGGGAAAGTCACGAGCAACGATGAAATTACGGCCGTAATGATCCTTATGGCAGGGCCATAATCTTGACAGCGAGCTTTCGCGTGAAATTCTTCTAGGATTACGGTACCGTATTGTTCTTTATGGTAGTGCCGTAATGTGAACAATTTCTCGGGTGGAAAATCAACTAGAATTACGGTGCCGTAGAGAGGATTACGGTAGTGCCGTAAGCGTCTCAAAGTCTCTGTCCAAAAACTCCTATTAATTACGGCACCGTAACGATATTTACGGCTGTGCCGTAACGTTCATCGATTCTCTGCCCGATTAAAGCTCCAAATTACGGTACCATAAAGCATTTGTTGGGGGTGCCGTAATTTCCTCTGAAGCTCCAAAAACAAAAAAGAGTGTAGATTCTGCAGATATTGATAAAATATGGCATAAAAACAAGCAAAGTCTATGAATATGACACATAAATATCAATAAAATGGCATAGAAATCACGATGAATTTCAGTGTCATCAAACACATAAGGCTCAAACTTTGCTTGTCCTCAAGCAAAAACCAAGAAAATTCAAAAATTGATCATAGGCATAGACTTTCTCATGGAAAATAAAATTCTAACATACAATCACCAATGTTAATTCTTCATTAATTGAATCAGAAAAAATTTAAAATAGATATACCATCTTCTAAATCTAATTCTCAAGATTCACAACTTAGTAGAATAAAACTTCGCAACTTGCATAAAAGAAAGAATTTCAATCTCAAGACTTTTTATCCAATTTTCAGTTTAGGTTTATCATACTTTTGCTTACAGGAATAGGATATCCAAAATCTTTTTCCACTAATATTTTTCTTTTTCTTTTTGTTTTTGGATGGTATGTACCTACATAGATACATACTTTTTGTTTCTTTTTGCATCAATCACATTCTCTAATTCGATTACCACCTTTTTTCCGGTGACGAAATCGGAGTACACTGACCACATAGTCAGTGTAATAGAACTCATGTCTTTTTAGTATTGGGAATCTTTACCAAAGACAGCGGAGTTAATGTGAATAGATTCCACTCATTTCTTTTTAGACTTCAACCCATGTCGTTCGGTACCACTGTCAATTTTACACAGTGCCAAGTAGGGGAGTCTCTCACTAGTTTTGTGGATTTTGGATTCTTTTTTCCAACAAATAGTAAAATAAATAAAACCTCAATTAGACTAGTCAATCAATATCAATTCAAGTATTCATACTCATATGCTGATTTTATTCAAGGAGTAGTTTCACTTTTAAATCAAATTTTCAAACAACATATCTCCCTAAAATCTTACTCCTCAACCAATGGATAATTTCAAAAGTACATATGTATAAGAGAAATAAATTTGACATGATAGGCCTTATTCTAGTCTCAATTTTGGATTCACTCATCAACATCAAACATCAATCAAGCCATATACAATAATCCCAAAGGTAGATCAAGGCCACAAATCAATCATCTAAATCAAAAGATTATCATGCAGATGAAGTAGTGGTGGTAGACACAAAAACATGAGTCAATGATGAAACCCAAAAGGTGAACGGGAGAGGATACTTACAAAATTTTATCAACCTTTTGTGCCGAGTTTTCTTTTTCTTCTCTTCTCCATGCTTCTTTTTCAGAAATAAAAATTAATTCTAAGATAAAACTAAGATAAAAGTAAATAAAAGGAACTGAACTAAAGTTATAAAGCTTGGGTTGCCTCACAAGAAGCGCTAATTTAAAAGTCTTTAGCTTGACCCTTTAACACTCAGACTTGATCGTGGTTCATCTAAATGAAAACTCTCTTTTTCTTCAATTAGCTATTCTTGATAATAGTGCTTAAGCCTCTGACCATTAACCTTGAATTCTCTTGTTTCTTCATTCCATACATCCACGGCTCCGTAAGGATAAGCTTTCTTTACCTGAAAAGGACAAGACCATCGAGACTTATGTTTTCCAGGAAAAATTCTCAATCTAGAATTGAATAAAAGAACAAAGTCACCTGGTTGGAAATCTCTCCTGAAAATATGTCGATCGTGCCATCTTTTTGTCCTCTCCTTTTAAATTTTTGCATTCTCATATGCAGAGAGTCTAATCTCATCTAGCTCATTCAATTGTAATTTCCATTTTTCCCCCGCACTCTTTAAATCAAAATTCAGCATCTTGATTGCCCAGTATGCTTTGTGTTCATGTTCCACAGGCAGATGATATGATTTTCCATAAATCAATTGAAACGGAGACATACCTATTGATGTTTTGAAAGTAGTCGGTATGCCCACAAGGCATCATCAAGTTTGAATGCCCAATCTTTCCTAGTGCTTGACACGGTCTTTTCTAAAATTCCCTTGATTTCTCTGTTTGATATATCCACTTGTCCACTTGTTTGAGGATGATAAGGTGTTGCCACTCTATGATTCACTCCATATTTTCTAAGTAAGACTGGAAATTTGTGTTCTATGAAATGTGAGTCTCCATCACTGATTACTACCCGCGGGGTCCCATACCGTGGAAATATGGTCTTTTTGAAAAATTTAGCAACAACTCTTGAATCATTGGTCAGTGAAGCAAGAGCTTCAACCCATTTTGAAACATAGTCAACTGCTACCAGAATGTATTTGTTACCTCCTGAAGATGGGAAAGGTCCCATAACGTTTATCCCCCAAACATCAAATATTTCAACTTCAAGAATGTTGGACAGTGGCATTTCATGTTTTCTACTAATGTTCCCCGTTCTTTGACATCTATCACAAGATAACACAAAGTTTCTAGCATCTTTGAAAATGGTAGGCCAATAAAATCCTGATTGTAACACTTTATAAGCAGTCTTTTCAGCACCGGCATGACCACCATAAGAGGATCCATGACATTGGCACAAAATATCTGTGATTTCTTCTTCAGGTACACATCTTCTAAAAATACCATCTGTACATCTTCTAAACACATAAGGCTCATCCCAAAAATAGTGTTTTACCTCAGCCAAGAACTTCTTCCTTTTTTGGTAGTTCAAATTAGGAGGAAAAACATTAGCAACAAGGTAATTTACTATATCAGCATACCAGGGAGCTCTGATCTGTTCAATGGTTAAAAGCTGTTCTTCAGGGAAGGAATCATTGATCTCATTATTCTTTTCAGTGTCTGCCATTATTCTTGAGAGATGATCTGCAACAAGGTTTTCTGATCCCTTTTTGTGTTTAATCTCTAAATCAAATTCTTGCAGAAGTAAAATCCATCTGAGTAATCGTGGTTTGCTGTCTTTTTTCTGCATTAAGTATTTCACAGCTGCATGGTCAATGTACACTACCACTTTGGAGTTAATTAAGTATGACCTACATTCATCAAAAGCAAATACTATGGCCAATAGTTCTTTCTCAGTGGTGGTGTAATTTTTTTGTGTCTCATCCAAAGTCTTGCTGGCATAGTGAATAACATGAGGTTTCTTATCTTTTCTCTGTCCCAAGACTGCTCCCACTGCATAATCACTGGCATCGCACATGAGTTCAAAGGGCAAGTCCCAATCTGGGGGCTGAATGATGGGTGCTGAAACCAAAGCTTTATTTAACTCCTGAAAAGCAAACAAACATTTCTCATCAAAGCAGAATTTGGTGTCTTTACAAAGTAAATCAGTTAAAGGTTTAGCAAGTTTAGAGAAGTCCCTGATAAATCTCCTGTAAAACCCTACATGTCCCAAAAAGCTCCTGATCTCCTTGACAATGGTGGGTGGTGCTAACTTCTCAATCACTTCTATCTTGCCTTGTCCACTTCAATCCCTCTTTCTGAAACAAGATGACCCAAAACTATCCCCTGTCTAACCATAAAGTGACACTTTTCCCAATCTAAGACAAGGTTAGTCTCTTCGCATCTTTGTAAAACTCTAGAGAGATTAGCTAAGCAGTCATCAAAAGAGAAACCATAGACAGAGAAATCATCCATAAAAACATCCATGAAGTCTTCAATAAATTCAAAAAAAATTGCCATCATACACCTTTGAAAAGTGGTAGGTGCATTGCATAAACAAAAGGGCATTCTTCTATAAGCAAAAGTACTATAAGGACATGTAAAAGTGGTTTAATCCTGATCATCAGGATGAATAGGAATCTGAAATAAACCGGAATACCCATCAAGAAAACAAAAGTGAGAGTGTTTGGTAAGTCTCTCCACCATTTGATCAATGAAAGGTAAGGGAAAATGATCTTTCCTAATGGCAACATTTAATTTTCTATAATCAATACACATACGCCAACTAGTGACATTTCTAACAGGTATCAATTCATTATCCTTATTTTTCATTATAGTGACACCTCCCTTCT
>JANTFE010022776.1:22783-35505 GCA_027562315.1 Costus pulverulentus | reverse complement strand
GGTACATTTGTGAAATTATGTTTCGTGGAGATTCTATGAATGGATTCTTGAAAAAATTTTTGATCGGACCTTTCCTGAACTTGGTTTTACTTAGCGTGTGCATCGATCCTGTATGATAACATCCTGTTCCTCTATGATTTGTGTTGCTTGTTTGGGTTAAGATAACGGGATGTGACAGTTCCAGGAGGAGTGAGTTGGGAAATGATCCCACACTCTCTCAGATAGTCAAAGAACTCACCGCTCAGGTACTCTCCACCACGATCTGATCGAAGAGCTTTAATGGATCTTTCAAGCTGGTTCTCTACTTCATTCTTGAACTCCTTGAATTTCTCAAAGGATTCAGATTTATGTCTCATCAAGTAGACATAACCATACCTACTGAAATTATTAGTAAAGGTAATGAAGTAGTTGTACCCTCGTCTAGCTTGTTTATTGAAGGGCCCACACACATCAGTATGTATAAGATCCAATAAACCTCCTGCTCTCTCACCAACCTTGGTGAAGGGCGCCTTTATCATTTTCCCTAATAAACAAGGCTCACAAGTATCAAATTCCTCCAAGGAACTTGAATCTAACAACCTATTCGCATGGAGTTGTTGGATGTGATTCTTGTTTATATGGGCTAATCGACAGTGCCATAGGAAAGCACCAACTGAACCAGTAAGTTTGGTCCTTTTATTACTTATGTTACAAATAGAACTTTCCATATCCAAGATATATAGACCATTGCACAAAGTACCCTTCCCATAGAACATATTTGCAAATGAAAAAGAACAAGAGTTCTTATTTATTTAAAATTTAAATCCCTTCTTTGCTAAGCAAGGAATGGATACAATGTTCTTAGTAAGTGAAGGTACATGATAACAATTATCTAGTTCTAATTGAAGTCCAGAAGGTAGGGAGAGAGTCAAAACGCCTACAGCAACAGCAGCAACCTGTGCTCCGTTTCCAACGTGTAGGTCAATCTCTCCAGGTCGCACCAATCTACTTTTCTTGAGCCCCTGCATATTTGTACAAATATGAGCCCCACATGTGGTATCCAATACCCATGACATAGAAGTAGAAAGATTGACTTCTGTAACATAAATACATGAGTATGAAGACGAAGCCTTGTCTCTCTTCTTCTCATTCTGAAGTCGCACTATGTCCTTCAACATGTGAGGTGGCCCTCCACATGAATAGCACTTATTGTTCCTAATCCATTCCATCTTTAATTTTAGATCCTTGGTCAAGCCTTTCGGCTCAACGCACTGAATATCAACTTTAGGAGGATTGAGCCTAACCAATTCATCAAAGAGCTGTCTTAGATTAGTAATAATCTCAGAGGCACTCTTCAATTCATATTGCCCTTGAAGGTCGGGCGACATGTTGGTTAGCATCAATTGTGCAACCTCCAAAGTGTCAGCCTGATGCTTATCATAAGCATCCCTCTCAGCCGCTGAGGCCGAGCTAGGAAGTGGTTTAGGAATGAGCTGCTCAAGGACATAGAGCTTTCTCTCGAGCTTGAGCACAATTCTCAAGTTCATATACCAATCCATCAAGTTGGATTCAACCAACTTGTCCTTTTCAAGGATAGATCGCAGTGACCATCTGCCATTGTTCATTGCCATTGTTCCACAATAATTAAGAAATAGCAGATTAGTACTACTTCAAATCATTTAAACTGGACTTGTTTTAAATGATTATGACTCCCACTATTTTAATCGAATTGACAACCTACAAAGTCAATCGGGAAGTTTAAGACTTCCTAGTGAGATAGGATCCTTATTTCACATGAGGCTTCGCGTCCCACGAGGGTGGGATGAGATGCACAAAGTAACCCATGTTTTCTAAGGTGGGCACGCTGGCCGGTTGCTCCAAGCAACTCCCCTTGTTGAGACAGTCTGGGTATTTCATGTCCAGTGAGGGCTGGATACCACATGAAACCCTAACCTCTCAACGATGCCTCTAGACTTTCACCATGTGCCCAGCACATGTGAACTTCTAGTCAAGTCCATTCCTAACCGTTATGCTCAGGGCCAACGAGTTTCCTTGCGAAGGCACGCCCAGGTTAAAACTGGACTGGGAAACCATTGTCACCACACACTTTCTAAAGATAAGCGGGTGTGTGGTGCACGAGGGTGGGATGAGATGCACAAAGTAACCCATGTTTCCTAAGGTGGGCACGCTGGCCGGTTGCTCCAAGCAACTCCCCTTGTTGAGACAGTCTGGGTATTTCATGTCCAGCGAGGGCTGGATACAACATGAAACCCTAACCTCTCAACGATGCCTCTAGACTTTCACCATGTGCCCAGCACATGTGAACTTCTAGTCAAGTCCATTCCTAACCGTTATGCTCAGGGCCAACGAGTTTCCTTACGAAGGCACGCCCAGGTTAAAACTGGATTGGGAAACCATTGTCACCACACACTTTCTAAAGATCAGCGGGTGTGTCCCACGAGGGTGGCAAACAATTCACAACTCCACTGATCGATAGCTTAGTGAGGGCTACGCGTTAGAAGGCTACTAGACCTGATATTTTATTATGAGGGTTTTTGAGGTCTCATCAATTTTATCTTATGTCTAGCAATACAGGCATGCAATCCTATAGTGACAACATGAAGATAAAACATTGCAGGCATGCTTCAGCAGATAATGAAAGCATTAAATAATGATGTGATCTTACTCTATTCAAGACATTGAACCAACCCATGCCATGAAGGAGGTTCAACTCTTGACCTAGAACTCAAGCCCCTTAAAATTAGACCTAGTCTAGCCGACCTCTAGCTTGAACTTCAAGGTTGGCTCCAAGGTCCTCCTTTAAGCAAGATGCGCCACTATGCAAGCACAAGATGTATAGCTCACAAACCCAAAGGTTCGGCCAATGCATCTTGCGCCCCATGCTCCAACAAGCCAAGCAAGAGTGCTTGTTGCGCCACCATCCAAGATGTGTCACCAAGCATGCTTGCACCAAGATACATGAAGGATGCGCCCCCCCTTAATCTTCATCTTGAAATTTTACAAAAATAAAGAAAAAGATGGCACGCAGGCCGCACAATAGAACATCACAGGCATGCAGAAAGGGCTTGACTCATGATCACAACATTATGCACAATCAAGGTATTTACTCATGCAATTCTACATGCTCATGAAAAATATAAAATCTAAAATTTTACTTTTTCATAAAACTAGTCTCTTTTCCTCGTCTTCTTCTCACAAATCTTTTGGTTAATTGCGATTTATTTTTCATGATGATTTCAGATATCCTTTCGGCTGGCAATTTTGTCAGATCAAGAGACCCAGCCAGTCCGAAGACACAATGCCCGTCCTACTTGACAAAATTACGTGTGCCTTTGATCTTTAAATCAAATAAGTAAAATAGTCCAAAAATCCAAAAGAGATTGAGATGATGATAGAAACAAGAAACCCTAATTTTTCCTACTTAGAAAAATCGTTTGCCATGCATCATGCTATTGACAAAAATAGAGATATGGCATGTGAGCATGAAAGAAAAACATAAAACATCGTTCGAGTCTTGCAAGTCCCTCTAATACCACTGTTGGGAAACCCCGGGGACATTTTACAAATTTTCAGAGTTATAGACATACATACATACATTGCACAGCGGAAGAATGTCCCCGAAACAGGCCGGTCCTAAAAACCCAGTGAAGATCGCAAGCAAGAGAGTCGACACGATGAGTTAGGAAATACCTTAAGAGCGGTTTGGAGTGATGCCGATGGAGGCGCCCAAGTGTGCGCCCTCTGCAGTCTCACACACACAGATCTCATGAGTCCTCTTCTTCCACGCCCAGTGCTAGCCTCGGGAAGAAGATCCAAGCCTTAGGGAGATGCTCCATTTCACTTGCGCCACCAAGAGGAAAGGATGCGCCAAGAGAAAGAGGAACTAAGCCAAGCCGCCAAGCACCAAAGCTCCTTGCGCCAAGAGGAAAGTAGGGAGAAGCTTGCGGCTATGGAAGAAGGAAGAAGAAGTTGCGCCCTTGCTCCTAGCTCTCGCCCCTCTTCTTGTTGTCATGCCTCCAAAGAAGAATACGTGCAAGAGGGGGTGGCTAGGGTCACATATATAGGGCAAGAGGCGGTTAGGGCAAGGGCTAGGATCATGACAAGTGTAGGGCTAGGATAAGGTTGTTTGATGCAAGGAAAGTCTCCAAGACTTTACCATAAACTTCATTCAACCTATCCATAATTGCCCAAGCACCATATCAGCCCAAGACATGCCATAGAGGCATGCATTCCATCCAAGGAAGAGAGGGGAGGCGCCCTTTACTTCCATAATGAAGCAAAGGCTCCAACATGACCCCATTATGCCCCTAGGCGCTTAATGGTTCATGTTTCTCCCCATTATACCCTTTTAGCCTCTCATCTCTTCATGAGAACTTCTTATTGGGCCTCATTGGATAATGAGCTAGCCCAAACTTCATCACATGGGTTGATTAAGCATTTGGATCCAATCCAATGTAACCCTAATCCAAATGTGACCAACCATTGTCAAATACGAGTCAACCTGCCAAAAATGAAGTTTGGCTCCAATAACATTCTTCCATCTCATCAGGCCCATTGGCGCTGATGAAATCTCCCAATTAGATTCGAGTTATCCAATAACTCGATCATAAGGCTTTCCGATCAATACGAGAACTCAAGTACCAAGGTGTGCAACCCTGTAGGTTCCTCTGACACTGGCGATGCTGACCAAAGGTCACCACAAGCAGTGAGTGGCACCTAGCAGTATATCGATGCTACCCAGGTCATTGGAATGGATATCGACATCGACATCCCCATCATCGCAACTAGGTACATATGCATTACAGTATCTTTGCCGAACTGATATCTGATTGGACAAGTGTGTCATCACTTGTTTTCACCCAATCATATGGCTATGACTAAAATAGGTTATCACCTAGGTATGGCCATACACTCTTAGTCATAGAACCATAGAGGAGCTCCATGGATATCATACTTCCCTAAAGAAGGGGCAAATCCTATGTCTGTCCATTGACCTTCTCATATGGATCATGACATGCTCAATGACAACCGTTATAACCTCCCAACTACGGCTAGGTGTTAGGTTGTATCAAAGCAAATCCCTAACCATATAGAATGGCTAATGACATCAAGTCAAGGGATCAATGCATCTCCTATTACTTGTGAGGATAACTCATGACACCAAGTCATAGCCTCACAGCGAGTCTATCTAGTATATCCTCCAATGATATACCCATGTGTCTGCGTTAGCACCACGTGCCTAACCAGCCCACATACCAGTCTCACAAGTACCATAACTGTCCCATATCCACTAAGGTACATCGACTGGGGACTATAGTTCGAGCACAGATCCAATCTGTCTCCAGAGACATTATCATGTTAGTACATATGCGCAGATCTAAACAAACATAGATAACAACAATGCTAGAATGATATAAATATCAAAGTCAAGTAGTACATAAGTGGACAAAAACTAGGTCCTAGGGCATATACACCAACGAGGAAGAATTAGAATTTGCTTGATTTCTAAACTGACAGTCATAAAAATAATGATCATCACCTTTACAAAATTTACAATAAATAAGTGGAATATTGTGTAATTTCCATATTTCTCCAAGAGTCATCTGTGAATAATCTTTGTTCTCACCTTGTTGCATGTATACCTTTCCTCCTTCAGAAGCCCATGAGTTGCGATGAAAAGACATTTTTACCAAATCTATCAAGCAAAGAGATAATCCAATACGAATCAAATGAATTTTTTTTTTCAGAATATAGAAAAAAAAGAAAATCTAAAACACAAGCAAATTCACAAATCTTTAGATATCACAGTTCTGTCAGAACTGTGAAAATCCAAAACCTTCAAAATGAAAAAAATAAAGATAACTGTAGAATTGTGATATCTAAAGATTTGTGAATTTGCTTGATAGCGCCGTTGCCGGGCTATCTAACAACTATTTTGATATTAACAAAACTAAGGTCCCCGGCAACGGCGCCAAAAACTTGATAGCCCGTAAGGGAATACTACAAGTCTGGCACGCGTGTACCTTGGACTAATCCTTGGTAACGACACCAAAAACTTGTTGTTAAACCGCAAGTGCACGGGTATACGAAGTAATAAAAAAAAGTATTGAATCCATAGGGACCTACATTGTCGAATACTAAATAGTTGATTTCTTACTATCTAAGCAAATCGAGATCGTGAAAATAGCAATCGAAAACTAAGAAAATAGGATTATCAGAGAGAAAAGCTGGGACTAGGGTTTTGTTCACTTAAACTTTTATGACTAGACATGAATAAGGATTTCGTTGATTCAATTTTTTCATGATGAAGATATTATCAAACAATGAACTCAAGGATCACTTTCGTGCATCCGAGTTCTAGGAATCTCTAGTGAAGTCTCAAGGATCACTTTCGTGCATCTGAGTCTCACAACTAGTTTCTCTCAAGGATCTCCAACATTTCGATCCTTGCTTTCTCACAAGATCTCCACATTTAACAAATAGACTCGATCTATAGGTTCATATTATAATCATGGCAATTATTCTACTAGAAAAGATCAAGATGGATCTAACCTAAGGAAGGGATCCTAACATGCAGTTCTAGGGTTCCAAATTTTCAAGCAATTACCTTTCAGTCTCAAGCGAAAATTCTAAGAACATAATTAGTAAGATGAACTTATAGTGAGTCTAAGCACAATTATCACAAGAGTAAAATCATCATGCTAAGATTAAACTCAACGAAATATTGAAATAAAAGAGTTATCTAGTAATTGGAAGTTAAGTAAATTACTCCCCCATGTCCCAAACATAGTTTAAGCTGTCATCATGAGAGAATTACAGCAAATCATGATTTTAGAGGATCGTAAATCGAAAGAAAAGAGAAGTTAGAAAATACAGGATGGCTGTGAATAATTTCAGAGCCGTAATCTCCAAATAGCTTCGGTGAACAGTGTCGACGATGCTTTGTTCTTTGATTTCTCCTCCAATCGATCGCCTCTCGATCTGAAACTTTTGGTGTGTTGTCTCCTCCTCCTGGCGAAGCTTTGGTATGAAAATCGCGGCCGGAGATCGTTTGGATCGAGCGTGGCGGTGAAACCCTTGGCAGCGGCGTCGATCTTGATTTCTCCCTTGATGGTGCACGAAATTTAGGGCTTTTGGTCTCTCTGTAATCCACCGGTCCAAAGCTCCCCTTTTACTTCTTACAGCATCGAATATAAACTTCTGGATCGTCCGCAATCATCTCTGTAAGGATCGGGCGTAGACATTGACCTGGGCGTCGCGTTGAAAACCGATTTTATGGCAGTGTAGTTGTTTACGGCTGGTGCCGTAAAATCTCTTGAGTCTTCTGTGCTGATGTCGTCTCAGAAAATACGGCCATAAAATAGTTTGCAATTAGTGCCGTAAACTTTGCTGAACTCTCTGTTCTGAAACGGCTGGAAAATACGGTAGTGAAATCCCTTACGGTAGGTATCGTAAAATCGACTAAGATTTATGTTCTGACGCAATCCAAAATGCGATACCGTAATATTGCTTACGGCTGGTACCGTAAAATCGGGAAATCTTTCTGTTCAGAAATCTTCACAAATTACAGCAGTGTTCGGATTTTACGGTACCATTTGGAATTACGGTACCGTAAAATAGATTACGACACTACCATAATTTGTTGGCTTGCTCTGATTTACGTGAAATTTCTTGGGTGATCTCCTCTTGATGATGAGAACTCTTCCATATATTTGATTTTGCTTGAAAACGCCTAAAATAGTGCCTTTTTGCCTGAAAAACATGAAAAACTAAAATAGAAGTAGACTTTGCAATATTTGATGGATTTATCATAAAAGCAAGTAAAAAGATCCTCGATTTAGCATGAAAAGGTATCTAAAATGATGCAAAATATACTACATATTTCGGTGTCATCAATAGCCTTCTAACTCATAGCCCTCATCAAGCTATCGATCAGAGGTGTTGTGCACTGTTTCCCACCCTCGTGGGACACACCCACTTTTCTTTAGAAGGTGCATGGTGACAATGTAAAGTAGGCTTAGACCCCAAGAACTTCCTAAGGTAATAAGCTCTCAATGAAGACATAATTAAGCATGCACAATCAGTTTAGCTATGACAGAAATAAGCATGCACAAATGGTTTAATCAGTAAAAGAGAGGAAGAACTTCTATCATGCAGCATGCAACCTAAGGATATGAAACTACGTGGTTAGAGTTTACCGGATGGCCCCCTTTAGGGAACTGGGCCAAAACCCATTTCTTTGACTCCCCCGGCTCCCGAATCTTGGTGATGAAGCTTATAATAGGGTTATTAAATGATCAACAATCAATTCAAAGGTAACAAGAGGTGCTAGACTGGAAACAATCTCCAAGCACCCTAAACTAACACCAATCCTTAGAAGGTTCTTGATCAGTGATGATACAAAAATATATAGTATATTTTGTATCATTTTAGATATCTTTTCATGCTAAATTGAGAATCTTTTACTTGTTTTTATGCTGAATTCATCAAATATTGCAAAGTCTACTTCTATTTTGGTTTTTCATGATTTTCAGGTAGAAAGGCGCTATTTTGAGCCGTTTTCAAGGAAAATCGAAGACATAGAAGAGTTACCATCATCAAGAGGAGATCACATCACAAATTTCATGCAAAACGGAGCAACAAACCAAAATACGGCAAGGCCGTAATCTATATTACGGTACCATATTTTCGTACGCTACCATAATATCAGAGCACCTGCTGTAATTTGGGGAGTTTTCCAAACAGAAGGTTTTCATGATTTTATGGCACTGCCATAAGAAATTACACTGCCGTAATTTGAAGTGCTTCAGAACAGAGACACTTGCCGAAATTACGGCACTGCCGTAAACTATTTCACGGTGCCGTATTTTCCAAACAATTCAGACCAAAGAACTCATCCGATTTTATGGCACGACTATAAACTATTTTATTGTACCATATTTTGAGCAATTTTCGACCAGAAAGTTGCCCAGAAAATATGGCACTACCATAATATATTTTACGGTACCGTAATTACACTCAAAAACACGATTTTTACGGGTACGAAACTTGCGCAGACCATAACTTTTGATCCAGAGCCCCAAATTGAGATCTGAAAGTTGCTGCGGACTCGTTTTGAAGAGCATAACACACATGAATTAAGGGGGAGAACTTCTTTTCAGTATCATGAGAGCAATCGACAGAGAGGTGTCTAGGGTTTGGCCTCGCGCCGAGAGGGGTAGAGGTCATCTCTGGCCACGAATTTTACACTGAAGCTTTGTTTGGAGGAGTGGAGGACACCACATAAGTTTTAGATTGAAAGGAGATCGATCGGAGGAGGAATCGATGAAATTGGTGGTGACAGCACTGTTCATCGAGTTTTGCTGCAAATTACGGTGCTGTAATGAATGTTTTGTAACTTTTCTTCTTCCCTTCTTCGATTTCTAACTTTTTGAGAACATTCTTTATTGTAATTCTTCCTCCATGCAATCTTAATCTTATATTGGGACATGGGGCGTAATCGCTTTGATTTTTAATGATTAGATACTTTTTATTTGGTCAAGATAATTTTGCCATGATAATTTTACCTATGTGATTATTGTTCTAAGTTTCTCCTTAGTTTACTTTTTGTCATTATGAATAGAGTTCTTGCATTAAGGACCGAACGGTGACATGCTTGAGAACTGGAACCCTAAAATTGATTAATAGGAACTCACCGTAAGAAGTTAGGTTAAGTTCTTATTTCTTTATTTTAGATGACTAATTGCCTTGATGATGATTATGAATCTAGGATTAATTTAGTGTGTCAAACATGGAGATCTTGCACGAAAGTGAGGATCGGAACGTTGGAGAACCATAGGTAGAACTTGTGTTGAGTCTCGGATGCACGAAAGTGATCCTTGAGAGTCCGCTCGAGACAATCAACTTAGAATTCGGATGCACGAAAGTGATGTTTGAATTCTTTGATTGATGATTTACTTATCTTCAGCGTGGGATAGATCTTGCGCGAAAGCGAGGATTGGTCCATGCATGATTGTCTGCATGAAAGTGAGATGATCATTTTATGAAGTAAATTAAGTCTTTATCATGATAAGATTTGACGGACGACCTTTTATTTAAATCTAGTCATTAGAGTCAAGGAGGATAAAACCCTTGTCCCAGTTATCTCTCTAATTATTTTCCCGTGTGTTTATCGATTACTTACTTGTATCATATTCGGCTCGCTTAGCTAGTGAGAAAATATCTATTTGGTAATTAACACGTAGGTCTCTGTGGTTCGATATCTTTCTTTATTACTTCGAGTATCCGTGCACTTGCGGACTACAACAAGTTTTTGGCGCCGTTGCCAGGGACCTTAGTTTTGTTAATATCAAAATAGTTGTTAGTATTGCTAGACTAAGTTTTATTTGTTTTAGATTTAACTTTGTTTTTTCTTTTTGCAGGTTTTTGATTTTCACAGTTGTGATCGAACTGCAATTTCTAAAATTTGTGAATTTGCTTGTGTTTTATATTTTCAATTTTTTTATATATTCTAAAAATAAAAAAAATCTCTGATTGATTGGTGTTGGAAAATCTTTCTATTTTGAAGAGATGTCTTTTAATCACTACTCATGGGCAACTGAAAGAGATGAGGTATACATGCCACAAAGAAGGTATGAAGATGATTCATGGTGCACTATTGCAGATAAGTTAGATTATTTGGCTCATAAATTATACACCTTTAATATGCACCCTATTATGAAATCTTGTTCTCCTGTTAGATGTGATATCTGTGGATATTTTGATCATTGTTCCTCTGATTGCCCATTTTTAAATCCCAATTTATCAAGGAATGAATCTAATCAATTATATTCTAGATGGGAAAACCAAACTTCTTTTTATGATAATCACTCTAATCATGTTTCTGAACCTTATTTTGAGGACACTGAAGAATCTAGGTTATAAACTATGCTTGAAAAATTCATGTCAAATCAAAACCAATTTATGACAAGTCAAAATAAAAAATTTGAGGATCTTAAGAGGATGACTAGTCAACTTGCGTGTCGAGTAGAATCTCGGGTAGAATCTTTAAAAGCTCATTCTGAATTTTTGGAACCCTAGTTAGCACAATAAGCATGTTTATTTGAGTTTGAAACTGAAGAACTTGAGTTAGAAAAATCCCCCTCTGATTATGACTGTTTTGATATTGAGTCTCATATGAATATTCATGAATCTCACTCTAATTTTGATTGTTGTGAAATTGATTCATCTGCTAATTATTTGTGGAAAAGGTTGAGAAAATTGAAATTGAAAAACCTTCTTTTGATGATAATTCTAATTTTGATGAAAACTTATTTATGGTTAAATCTGATGAGCATGATGAAGGTTAAAAAATTATAGACATTAATGAACCCCACTGTGATTTTGGTGATATTTTTGAAATTAATGATAAATCTCTTGTGGTCAACTCTGATTCTATTAATTCGTTTTCATATGATTCTGATTTTGACTCTTCTGATGATGAATTATTTGTGGGGAAGCATGAGGAAATTGATTTTGGAGAGTCTCATCTTGATTTTGATAATGATTTTCATATTGATAAACTATCTGATTGTGAGCATGAGGAACCTGAAGATGATTTGAAAATTACAAATACTGATGAATCTCACTCTGATGTTTTGCCCATATCTTTTGTTGAATCTTTTAATGAATTTAAAAATTTATGCTATATTGAGGAATCTGATGAGAGACATAAAGACTATTATTATGATGATCCAATGCTTGATTATTTTGATCAAAGTCCTATTTCTATTGCAATTGAAAAAATAATTCTGAAGAAAGGACTTATGGTTTTGCTTTATGATAAATTTAGGAAGATCATTGAATATCCTTTGATTGAAGTTGAAAATTTTGATTTTAATTTCTGCATATTAAAGAAAGCCACTTGATTGTGATTTATATGCAATTTTGGATCTTTAGATTAGTGGCTAAACTTTTAGGACAAAGGAAATGCAGAAAATTATTTGCTCTTTACTCTGGTACTGATTCACTTGTTTCACCATGATGTTTGATTTTCGGTCAAGCTATGGACCTAAAATTAGCGCTTCTTGGGAGGCAACCCAAGCATTATCACTTAGCTTAGTTTCTTTTATTTTAATTTATTTTTAGAATTAATTTTTCTGTTCGTTTTGCAGGAAAAATAAAATATTGGGGAAAATACAGCACCGCCGTAATCTGCTTTACGGTACCGTATTTTTTGGGTATTTCTGACCCGAGACTTTTGTAAAAATTATGGCACTGCCGTAAAGCATTTCACGGTACCGTTTTTTTAAAGCTACTTTCTGCTTATTGAGTAAGTGTTTTCTCACTGTGATTTTATGAAACCAGGTTGCAAAAATTTTTTATCTTTGAAACTGTTGGGGTATGCCCTTAAGGCTAATGTTTGAGGCCTTGGGATTCTTTCAGTATCATGTATAAACTCTTATGTTTATAAAGGCAATGGTTGTTATTCAGTCTGTTACATTGTCTGCTGCAATAATTGTACTTCTGAATAATGTCTCAATGCTGTTCAGCTAGGCTGACATGCTTTATGTCCTTAGTCGAGATATCTTGGTGAACATGAGACAGCCCTGATATGATTGAGACTAATATGTAGACTAATCTTATAGGATGCTTCGAGCATGGAATAAGATGTAGACTCATGGGTATATTGGATGTACTGGACAGACCCTACTAGGATATTCAATTGCTTGTCACAATGTGAA
>JANTFE010022776.1:0-15236 GCA_027562315.1 Costus pulverulentus | reverse complement strand
CCTTTGCTTCCGCTTAAGATTTTATGCGCCACCCCCTTAGGGTTTTTCGCCCCCCTCTTGAAAGGGGTTTCACATGCTTGCGCTCCCCCTTGAAGGGGACCCTTCACATTGGAACCAACTCATTTGAGTAGTAAAACAAGATTCCTTCTTCATACACATCCCAAAGATCAGGGGTTGCAATTCATCCAATCTCGCTAATAACCTGCATAAAATACACTAATCAGATTAGTTAAGAAGACCACTGCAGGAGTTAATTGTTCATCAAAAGTTGTTGTGTCTCTTTAGTTGATCTGTTGAGCCTAGAATCGGCTCAACTGGTCCAAATGATAGAACAAGCTGTGTTCTTCCTAATGGTGACAAAGATCTAGACTTCTGCTGCACCGATTGCTTAAAGTGCCTGCATGAACAAGCTTAATTAGTTTAGCAAAATAGGAAGCTGAGTGGGTAGGGGTTGTTGCCGTTCATCTGGTGATGCACGAACACCGAAGCTACTACGACTGTAGGTCGTTATGATGCCTGCGAATAGGTGGCCGGAGTTTGGGGTCGAATCGTGGCTGGTCAGAGGAGAACATCGAGCGGAACTATGGTGGAATTGGGCGAAAATAGGGGATTTGATCGGGAGTTCGATTTCGGCGATTAGGGTGATGGATGGCCAGATGCCAGTGGCTGAAGCTTCATTTACTGAAGGTGAAGAGATGGTCGAAGTTGCATGGAGATCCATCGGCTGGATCGTCGGCGGCGAGGTCATAAAATTTCAAAATTTGGGCTGAAGTTGTAGGTGAACAGAGGAGGATTAGAGGGTGGTAAAGGATAATAGAGGAGAGGGTATGAGGGAGGGGCTCGGCCCTAGAAGGAGGAAAGGGAAGAGACATCTGATTCCATCAAAAGAAGAACCATTTCCAATCAATTTATCAAAACTCTCTATTACAAAGATTCACGCGAGAGATACATGTAGGGTTAAGCTTCGACAGACATTCCAACGAATGTTGAAGCTTCCTTCTCTGGTAGCTATGACCCATTGGAGAGATGCTGGAGAGACGTTGCCATTTCCTTCTATGGCAGCGGGGAGATGTTGAAGCTTCCGAGGGATGTAGATGTTGAAACTTCCTTATATGCAGCGTTGAAGATCAGTGTGACTAAGTTGCAGCAAGGTGCTTGATGGAATCTCCAATTAGCTGGTTTGCACGTAACCACATGGTGACATTGACGTGTGCTTATTTAAGCATAATCGCAGGTTGACGTTGAGGTTTGCTTATTTGATGAAGATGAGCTTGACTTGCGCTTGATCATCACTTGAGGTACTTATTTATTGAGCTAGCTTTAAGAGTGACCATGTTAGCTTATTTGATAGCTTCCAGGCCTTTGACTAGGGCACTCATAGACTCCACTTGCACCTTCTTGGCCTGTGGTCCCTACCTCCATCAATTATCCCCAAGTGAAAAAAATTCTTCCCCAAATAATTGTTATTGCATTGGTGGAGAAATTCCGGAGGGGCAATAGTCAATGTCCATAGTCCAAGCTCCAAGCTAGGGATACCTGCATTGAATTCCCTTTCTCTGCCATATTCATTAATTGTAAAATGGACTTCTAGCATCTAAGTTGCTTGGAATAATGAAATCAATATATTCAACAACTTGGAAAGTAGACATTACAAAATTATTTTCAATTATTTTAATTTTTGTTGGCTCTAGAGATGGCTTAAGGTTGTGGGTAGAAGGACCTAAGAGACGAGATTCAAAGATCATAGGGTGTTGAGAGAAATTTTCTATGTCTAGGGTGTTTCCTAAAGGTTGAGGCTTTGGACCCAGGTCAACCCCAAAAGGCTCTAACTTACGTTCAAAACGTGGTTCAAGAAGACCTATGAATTTGGGTTCAAGTTGAGGACCTGTGGGTATGGGCCCTGTTGGAATAGAGGCGCTAGACTGAAGTTGAGGACCTGTGGGTATGGGCCGTGTTGTGATCTGAAAGGACACACTTTTAAATACAAGTAGGTAGACTTGCTTCAGGTGTCGCGGCCAAAACCTAAGTATTGGCACACAGGGCTATTGTCACTCCCTGACACGGCTCCAGAAACTTGTTGTCCTTAAACTTGTAGTGTCCGCAAGTGCACGAATACTCAAAGTAATAAAGAAAATATCGATCCCACAGAGGCCTATATTGTTGAGTACCGAATAATTAATTTTTCACTATCTAGGCAATCAAAAGAGTGTAAACTAGGAATCAAGGACTAAAGCGATAAATTGGAATTATCAGAGAGAGAAGTTGGGACTAGGGTTTCGTTCACTTTAATTTTTATGACTAGACATGAATAAAGATTTTGTCAGTTTAATTTCAACATGATGAAGATGTAATTTACTTTAATAAAAGGATTGTCTCACTTTCATGTAGACAACCATGTAGGGATAAATCTTCGCTTTCGTGCAAGAGTCATCCCAACACTGAAGACAAGTAAATCATCAATCTAAGAACTCAAGGATCACTTTCGTGCATATGAGTTATAGGTCGATAATCTCTAGTGGAATCTCAAGTATCACTTTCGTGCATCCGAGTCTCGACACTAGTTTTACTCATGGTTCTCCAACGTTCTGATATTTACTTTCGCACAAGATCTCCACGTTCGAAAAAATAGACTCAATCCTGGATTTATATTATTATCATGGCAATTAGGTAAATAGAATCAAACGAATAAGAACTAATCTAAAACGGGTCCTAACATGCAATTCTAGGGTTCCAAATTCTCAAGCAATTACTTTTCAGTCAATGGTGAAAATTCTAAACATGAATAATAATATAGATCTATGGAGAGTCTAAGAACGATCATCACAGAAGTAAAATCATCATGCTAAGATTAAACGCACTGGAATAATGAAATATAGTCATCTAGTCATTAAAAATGAAGTGAATTGCTCTCCCATGTCCCAAAATATGTTTAAGCTAGCATGGAGGGAAGATTACAAAAATCCATGTTGAAGGAAATCGAAAGGGAGAAGAAAGAGAAATTACGGTACAGCTGTAATGGAGTTTATGGCCGTAATCTGGAGCGAACAGCGGCAGCGCTCGATTTTCTGGTGATTTCTCCTCCGTCTGATCTCCGATCATGTTGAAACTTTAGGTGCACCTTCGCCTCCTCTATGCATAGCTTCCACTCAAATTTTACGGCCGGAGGTGTGCTGTACGCTTCCCGGTAGAGAAACCTAGGGCGGCGGCATGTGAGGTGATTTCTCTCCCTATGGTTGATTGAAATTGGGGCTATTGGTGTGCTCCTCTTTGTCTCGTCGATAGCTCCCTTTTTGCTTCTTGCAGCAATGTGTTTAATGGCCTAGATCGATTGCAATCGTCTCCACAAAAATCGGGATTCGGAGTTGACCGGGAAAGTCGCGAGCAGCGTTGTAATTACGGCCGTAATGGGTCTTGCGGCAGTGCCATAATCCTTATAGCAAATTCTCAGGTTGAAATCTTCTAGCATTACGGTACCATAACATGCTTTACGGCAGTACCGTAATGTCAACAATCTTTCGGGTGGATAATTGACCCAAATTACGGTACCCTAAAGTTCCTTATGGTAGTACTGTAAACTCCATCGATTCTGTGATCAAAAACGCTCCAAAATACGGCACCGTAATGATGTTTATGGTAGTCCCATAATCAAATGAAATTCTCTTCCCGGAAAAACTCCAAATTACGGTACCGTAAAGATCATGTTGGGGGTACCGTAATTTGCTCTGAAGCTCCAAATCTTCTGAAATTTGACGTGTGATCTCCTTTTGATGATATGAATTCAATTATGCACTTGGATTGCTCGAAATCGACTGAAAAACATGCCTTTTTGCCTAAAAATCATTAAAAATAGAAAAGAGTGATTCCGCAAATATTGATAAAAAAGGGCATAAAAATAAGCAAAATCTATGAATATGACACAAAAACATCAACAAAATGGTATAGAAATTACGATAAATTTTGGTGTCATCAAGCACATAAGGCTCAAAGTTTGCTTGTCCTCAAGCAAAAACCAAGAGAAATAAAAAATTGGTCATAAGCATAGACTTTCTCATGGGAAATAAATTTCTAACTTACAATCACTAATGAAAAATTCTCATTAGTTGCATCATAAAATTTTAAACAGATATATCATCTTCTAAATCTAATTCTCAAGATCCACTACTTAGTAAAATAAAACTTCACAACTTGTATAAAAGACGGAATCTCAATCTCATGACTTCATCCAATTTTCAGTTTAAATTGATCATACTTTTATTTACAAGAATAGGGCATCCAAAATCTTTTTCCACGCTAATTTATCATACTTATTATTCTTTTTTGCATTATTCAAATTCTCTAATTCGATTACCATCTTTTTTTTGGTGACGAAGTTAGAGTACACTGACCACATAGTCAATGTAATAGAACTCATGTCTTTTCAGTACTGAGAATTTTTGCCAAAGACCGCGGAGCTAATGTGAATAGATTCCTCTCTATATTTTTTTTTCTTTTTCATACTTCAACCCATGTCCTTGGGTACCACTGTCAATTTTACACAGTGCCAAGTAAGGGAGTCACTCTCTATTTTTGTGGATTTTGGACTCCTTCTTCCCAACAAAAAGTAATATAAACAAAACTTCAATTAGATCAATCAATTGATATCAATTCAAAAATTCATACTCCTGTGCTAATTTTCAAAAAGTAGCTTTACTCTTAAATCAAAATTTTCAAACAACATATCTCCCTAAAATCTCTCTTACCAACCAATGAAAAAATTTCCAAAATAGATATGTATAAGAGAAATAAATTTGACATGATAGATCTTGTTCTAATCTCAATTTTGAATTTACTCATCAACATCAATCATCAACAAGTCATATACAATAATCACAAAAGTAGATCAAGGCCACAAATCAATCATATCATTCAAAATATCATCATGTAGACAAAAAATGAAGTAGTGGTGGCGGACACAAAAGCATGAGTCAACGATGAAATACAAAAGGTGAAAGGAAAGGGATTCTTACAAAATTCTACCAATCCTTTTTGTCCGGTATTCTTTCTCTTCTCCTCTCTCTCTTTCTTCTTCAAAAACAAAAATTAATTCTAAGGTAAAACTAAGATAGAAGTAAATAAAAGGAAGTGAACTAAAGTTAGAAAGCTTGGGTTGCCTCACAAGAAGCACTAATTTAAAGGTCGTTAGCTTGACCCTTTTGCTCTCTTCATTGTGGTTCATCTAAGTAAAAACTCTCTTTTTCTTCAATTCGCTCTTCTTGATAATAATGCTTAAGCCTCTGATCATTAACCTTGAATTCTCTTGTTTCTTCACTCCATATATCCACGGCTCCGTAAGGATAGGCTTTCTTTACATGAAAATACCCAGACCATTGAGACTTAAGTTTTCTAGGAAAAAGTCTCAATCTAGAATTGAATAAAAGAACGAAGTCACCTGGTTGGAAATCTCTCTTAAAAATATGTCGATCATGCCATCTTTTGGTCCTCTCATAAATTTTTGCATTCTCATATGTAGAGAGTCTAATTTCATCTAGCTCATTTAATTGTAATCTCTGTTTTTCCCCGCATTCTTCAAGTCAAAATTCAGCATCTTGATTGCCTAGTATGCCTTATGTTCAAGTTCTACATGCAGGTGACATGATTTTCCATAAATCAATTGAAATGGAGACATACCTATTGGCATTTTGAAAGCAGTCTGATAGGCCTAGAAGGCATCATCAAGTTTGAATGCCCAATCTTTCCTAGTGCACGACACAGTCTTTTCTAAAATTCCCTTGATCTCTATGTTTGATATGTCCACTTGTCCACTTGTTTGAGGATGATAAGGTGTTGCCACTTATGATTCACCACATATTTTCTAAGTAAGGCTGGAAACTTGTGTTCTATGAAATGCGAGCCTCCATCACTGATTACTACCCGTGGGGTTTCATACCTTGGAAATATAACCTTTTTGAACAATTTAACAACAACTTTTGAATCTTTTGTAGGTGAAGCAAGAGCATCAACCCATTTTGAAACATAGTCAACTGCTACTAAAATGTACTTGTTACCTCCTGAAGATGGGAAAGGTGCCATGAAGTCAATCCCCCAAACATCAAATATCTCAACCTCAAGAATATTGGACAGTGGCATCTCATGTCTTCTGTTAATGTTCCCTGTTTTCTGACATCTGTCACAATATAACACAAAGTTTCTGGCATCTTTGAAAATTGTGGGCCAATAAAATCCTAATTGTAGTACTTTATAAGCAATCTTTTCAGTACCGGCATGACCACCATAAAAAGATCTATGACATTGATATAATATATCTATGATCTCATATTCAGGCACACATCTTCTAAAAACACTATCTGCACATCTTCTAAACACATAAGGCTCATCCCAAAAATAGTGTTTCGCCTCGGCTAAGAATCTTTTCCTTTTTTGGTAACTTAAATCAGGAGGAAAAGTATTAGCTACAAGATAATTCACAATTTCTGCATACCAAGGGGCTCTGATTTGTTTGATGGCTAGGAGTTGCTCTTCTGGGAAAAAATCATTAATTTCATCATTCTTTTCAGTATCTGCTATTATCCTTGAAGGATGATCTGCAACAAAATTTTCTAATCCTTTTTTATCTTTTATTTCCAAATCAAACTCCTGTAAGAGCAAAATCCATCTGAGCAATCGTGGTTTGCTGTCTTTTTTCTGCATTAAGTATTTCATAGCTGCATGGTCAGTGTACACTACCACTTTCGAGTTAATAAAGTACGACCAAAATTTATCAAAAGCAAATACTATGGCCAAGAGTTCTTTCTCAGTGGTAGTGTAATTTTTCTGTCTCTTCCAAAGTTTTGCTGGCATAGTGAATAACATAAGGTTTCTTATCTTTTCTCTGTCCCAAGACTGCTCCTACTACATAATCACTGGCATCACACATGAGCTCAAAGGGCAAGTCCCAATCTGGGGGCTGAATGTTGGGTGCTGAAACCAAGGCTTTCTTTAATTCCTGAAAAGCAGATAAACAATTCTCACCAAAAGAAAATTTTACATCTTTACAAAGTAAATTTGTAAGAGGTCTAGCAAGTTTAGAGAAATCCTTAATGAATCGCTGGTAGAATCCTGCATGTCCTAGGAAGCTACGGATATCCTTCACTGTGATAGGTGGCTCCAATTTCTCTATCACCTCAACTTTGGCCTTGTCAACTTCAATACCCCTCTCTTAAATCAAGTGCCCTAAAACTATACCTTGCTTAACCATGAAATGACACTTTTCCCAATTAAGTACAAGGTTAGTTTCTTCACATCTCTACAAAACCCGAGATAAATTAGCCAAACAAAGATCAAAAGAGGAACCATATACAGAGAAATCATCCATAAATACATCCATAAAGTCTTCAATAAAATCAGAAAAAGCCATCATGCATCTTTGAAAAGTAGCGGGAGCATTACATAAACCAAAAGGCATTTGTCTATATGCAAAAGTTCCATAAGGGCAAGTGAAGGTGGTTTTTTTTTTATCATCAGGATGTACAGGAATTTGAAAAAAATCAGAATATCCATCTAAAAAACAAAAGTGAGAATGGTTTACCAATCTTTCAACCATCTAATCAATTAAAGGTAAAGGGAAGTGGTCTTTCCTAGTGGCAGCATTAAGTTTTCTATAATCAATTGGCATGCACCAACTAGTAATAGTTCTAATTGGAATTAATTCATTGTCTTTGTTTTTTATAACAGTTACCCCTCCCTTTTTAGGGACACAATGTACAGGACTTACCCGTTTGCTATCAGAGATAGGATAGATGATACCTGCATCAAGTAATTTTAGAACCTCTTTCTTTACAACTTCTTTCATGGAGGGGTTCAGTCTTCTTTGGAAATCTACATGTGGCTTGTGTTCCTCTTCCATCAAGATCTGATGCATACAAAAAGAGGGATTAATTCCTTTTAAGTCATCAATTGAGTACCCAATTACATTTCTATGAATTCTTAATTCTTTGAGAAGCAAATCTGTCTCCCTTTTTCCCAACTGTGCATCAACAATAATAGGGTAAGTAGAATCAGAACCAAGAAACTCATAGCGAAGGTTATCAAGTAAAGCCTTAAGTTCGATTTTTTGAGTCTTTTCTTCTTTATCACAAGCATTGCAATCTAAAAATTCATTATTTTCAGAATTGGTTCCTTCCTTAAGAATAGAATCAAAATCATAATCATGGGTTTCAACAAACAAATCATTAAGATTATAGATAATGTCCTCTTCATCATGTATACTACAACAATACTCATGATTTGAAGGATTTTTCATGGCTTCATGTAAGTCAAACTCAATTCTATCATCCCCAATGTTAAATGTGAGCTTACCGTTCTTTACATGAATAAATGCTCCTGCTGTGGCTAAAAATGGTCTACCAAGTATAATAGGGAATTTTGTATCTTCCTCCATCTCTAGAACTACGAAATCCACTGGAATAAAATATTTACCTACTTGAATGGGCACAGGTTCAAGAATCCCTGTAGGATATTTAACTGACCGATCGGTGAGCTGTAAGGATATTGAAGTGGGTTTTAGCTCTCCTATGTCTAGTTTCCTGCAAATAGACAAAGGCATTAGGCTTACACTAACACCCAAATCACATAAGGCTCGGTCAAAAGGCATACTACGAATAAACCAAGGGACAGAAAAACTACCTGGATCCTTCAATTTGGGTGGCGCTTTGTTTTGGATAACAGCACTACATTCTTCAGTTAAAGCCACCGTGCCATAGTCCTCTATTTTTCTTTTATTAGACAATATTTCTTTAAAAAAATGGGCATAGGTGGGCATTTGAGATAAAGCTTCAGTAAATGGATTGTTAATGTAAAGCTTTTTCAAAACATCTAGAAATTTTCCAAATTGTTTGTCTAACTTTTCTTGTACTAGCCTTTGGGGAAAGGGTATAGGTGGCCTATAAGGTGTTGAAGAATCAAGGTTAGAATCCTTTTCCATAGAAGACACATCCCCTTTTGGTTCATCACCCTTTTGAGGTGGCGAACTAGGTTGGGCTTGCTCTTGTTTAGAAAATTTTTCTAATCATAATCAATGATAGGCTCTTTCTCATTGTTTTCAACTTTCCTTTTTGGTTCTTCCAATTGTTTCCCACTTCTCGTCATGATAGCATTATAGTGTTCATTAGGCATTTGATCTTGTAAAGTTCTATTGTGAATAGCTAAGAATTCTACTTGAGAGGCAAGTTGACTAATCATTTTCTTAAGATCCTCGATTTCATTGTTCCGATTTTGCATGAATTGATTTTGATTAGTCATAAACTTGTCAAGAAAAGATTCTATGCTAAAAGAATTTACCTCTTGAGTTAGGGATTGGTATTCCTCACTATCGTTCTTACCATGATGATGACAATGTAGCAGTTCTTCTTCAGGATCCCATTGGTTATGGTTTAAGGACATTTCTTCAAATAGGTTAAAAGCTTCTTCAATGGTCTTGCTCATGAGGGCTCCTCCTGTAGCAACATCAACGATTAGACGGGTATTATAAAGTAGGCCATAATAAAATGTATGAATTAAAAGCCATTTATCAAGTCTATGGTGCGGGCACTTTCGTAGAAAATCATTGAACCGCTCCCATGCCTTTCTGAATGATTCTCTATCTTTCTATGCAAAGCTCATGACTTGATTTCTCCGTTGAATTGTCTTGCTTGGAGGAAAATACTTCATCAGGAAAGCATTTGACAGTTGTTCCCATGTAGTAAATACACCAGTAGGTCTAGAATGTAGACAAAATTACGCTCGGTCCCTGAGAGAAAAAGGAAGCAGTCTTAGTTTTAGTGCATCATTAGAGACTCCATAAACTTTGATTGTGTCACAATATTCAATAAAAATATGTAAATGTTGATAGGGATCTTCAATTGGATATCCTCCAAATTGGTTCTGCTGAATCATGGTCAAGAAGGCAGGATTAATCTCGAAATTGTCTGCTTCAATATTTGGTCTGACGATGCTAAAATGTATTTCTCGTGGCTTAGGGGCTGCATAGTCTCTCAGTGATCTTTGATCCACCATTAGAAAGGAATTTTCTGTGCACACTAGAGTAGATGGATCAAATAACTCAAATAGACACAAAAGAATAGAAAGATAGAACATAAATAAAACGTAGCCTAGCAATAATCTCAATATCTTCGATATCAACAAAAACTAAGGTCCCCGGCAATGGCGCAAAACACTTGTTGTGATCCGAAAGGACACACTTTTAAATACAAGTAGGTAGACTTGCTTCAGGTTTCGTGGCCAAAACCCAATACACAGGGCTATTGTCGCTCTCTGACACGGCTCCAGAAACTTGTTGTCCCTAAAGTTGTAGTGTCTACAAGTGCACGGATACTCGAAGTAATAAAGAAAATATCGACCCCACAGAGACCTATATTGTTGAGTACCGAATAATTAATTTTTCACAATCTAGGCAATCGAAAGAGCGAAAACTAGCAATCGAGGACTAAAGCGCTAAAACGGAATTAACAGAGAGAGAAGTTGGGACTAGTGTTTCGTTCACTTTAATTTTTATGACTAGACATGAATAAAGATTTCGTTAGTTTAATTTCAACATGATGAAGATGTAATTTACTTTAATAAAAGGATTGTCTCACTTTCATGCAGACAACCATGCAGGGATAAATCTTCGCTTTCACGCAAGAGTCGTCCCAACGCTGAAGAAAAGTAAATCATCAAACTAAGAACTGAAGGATCACTTTCATGCATACGAGTTATAGGTCGATAATCTCTAGTGGAATCTCAATGATCACTTTCGTGCATCCGAGCCTCGACACTAGTTTTACTCATGGTTCTCCAACGTTCCGATCTTTACTTTTACACAAGATCTCCACATTTGAAAACATAGACTCAATCCTAGATTTATATTATTATAATGGCAATTAGGTTACTAGAATCAAACGAATAAGAACTAACCTAAAAGGGTTCCTAACATGCAATTATAGGGTTCCAAATTCTCAAGCAATTACTTTTCAGTCAATGACGAAAATTCTAAACATGAATAATAATATAGATCTATGGAGTGTCTAAGAACGATCATCACATAAGTAAAATCATCATGTTAAGATTAAACGCAACGGAATAATGAAATATAGTCATCTAGTCATTAAAAATCAAGTGAATTACTCCCCCATGTCCCAAAATAAGTTTAAGCTAGCATAGAGGGAAGATTACAATAATCCATGTTGAAGGAAATTGAAAGGGAGAAGAAAGAAAAATTACGGTATGGCCGTAAAGGAGTTTACGGCCGTAATCTGGAGCAAATAGTGGAAGCACCTAGTTTTCTAGTGCTTTCACCTCCGTCTGATCTGCGATCATGTTGAAACTTCAGGTGCACCTTCGCCTCCTCTATGCGTAGCTTCCACTCAAATTTCACGGCCGGAGGTGTGCTATACGCTTCCCGGCGGTGAAACCTAGGGCGGCGGAGTGTGAGGCGATTTCTCTCCCTGTGGTAGATGAAAATTGGGGCTTTTGGTGTGTTCCTATTCGTCTCATCGATAGCTCCCTTTTTGCTTCTTACAACAATGTGTTCAATGGCCTGGATCGATTGGAATCATCTGCGCAAAAATAGGGCTTTAGAGTTGACCGGGAAAGTCGTGAGCAGCGTTGTAATTATGGCCATAATGGGTCTTACGGCAGTGCCATAATCATGACAGTGAGTTCTCAGGTTGAAATCTTCTAGCATTACGGTACCGTAACATGCTTTATAGCAGTACCGTTATGTCAAAAATCTTTCGGGTCAAAAATCGACTCGGATTATAGTACCCTAAAGTTCCTTACGGTAGTACCGTAAACTCCATCGATTCTCTGATCAAAAATGCTCCAAAATACGGCACCGTAACTATGTTTACGGTAGTGCCATAATCAAATGAAATTCTTTGCCAGGAAAAACTCCAAATTACGATACCGTAATGATCATATTGGTGGTGCCATAATTTGCTCTGAAGCTCCAAATCTTCTGAAATTTGATGTGTGATCTCCTTTTGATGTCATGAATTCAATTATGCCCTTGGATTGCTCGAAATCGACTGAAAAACATGGCTTTTTGCCTGAAAATCATTAAAAATAGAAAAGAGTGATTCCGCAAATATTGATAAAAAAGGGCATAAAAATAAGCAAAGTCTATGAATATGACACAAAAACATCAACAAAATGGCATAGAGATTATGATAAATTTTGGTGTCATCAGGCCCTAAAATTGAAGGTAATGGTTCTAAGTGGTTTGACTCTTCATGTCTTACTTCTTTAAGTTCAGTGATTTCATCAAGACATGAGTTAGGTGATGACACTGAAATTTATAGTAAATTTCATGTCATTTTATATATCTTTTTGTGTTATATTTATGATCTTTGCTTTTTTTTTATGCCTTTTTTTATAGAATTATTGTGGAATCTACTTCTATTTTGGTTTTTGATGATTTTCAGGAAAAAAGGCACTATTTTTAGGCATTTTAAAGCAAAATCAAATACATGGAAGAGTTACCGTCATCAAGAAGAGGGTACATGACAAATTTCAAGTAAAATGGAGCCATGAACCAAAATACGGTTGGGCCATAATATTTATTACAGTACAGTATTTTCGTACGCTGTCGTAATATCAGAGCACTGTCGTAATTTGGGGAGTTTTTCATCAAAAATTTTCCTAAAAATTATGGCACAACCGTAGAAAATTACACGGTGCTGTATTTTGGAGCGCTTTCAAACCAGAGATATTCACTGAAATTACGGCACTGTCGTAAGCCATTTCACGGGCCATAATTTCCTGACAATTCCGACCAGAGAGTTCAGTTGATTTTACGGTACTGCCGCAATACATTTTATGGGCTGTAATTTTGATCCAAAACACACAGAACCAAAATACGGCAGTACTATAAAATAAAACACGGCCGTAATTTATTCCTGGACAAGCGAGTTTTTCGGGCCCGATTCTTGCACGGACCATATCGTGAGATCCAGACATCCAAATTGAGATCTGAAAGATGCTGCAGACTTGTCTCGAGGAGGAGAAGATAAGGAGAGTATAATATATGGAGGGAATAATTCACAGAGAGGCGCTTAGGGTTTGGCTTCATACCGAGAGGCATGGAGGCCACCTCAGGTTGTGATTTTTACATAGAAGCTTCACCTGGAGGAGGAGAGGACACCACAGAAGTTTCAAAGCCAAAGGATCTCAGACGGAGGAGAAATCAACAAAGTAGCGTCGCCGGCACTGTTCACCGTAGGTTCACAAGCAAATTACGGCTGTAATTTCTATTATAGTCATGTTGTAACGTTTATTTCCTCTTCTTCTTTGATTTCTGACACTTTGATACTATGGCTTATTGTGTTTCTTCTCCCATGGCAGCTTAGATCTTTTATGAGACATGGGGTGTAATCCCATTGATTTTATACAATTAGATAACTTTTATTATGTCAGAATTATTTTATTATAATGATTCTACTTATGTGATGACTGTTTATAATTCTCCATAGTTTCTTATTGTCATGCATGTTTTAGAATTTTGCAAAATAGACTAAAAGGTTGATTGTAAAATTTGCAACCCTAAAAAATCATTGAGTTTGGAACTTATCATAAGAAATTAGGTTTATTCTTTGAATTCTAATTTTTAGAGATTTATTGCCATGTTTGATAAAAAGAATCTAGGATTGAGTTATTGTGTCATACGTGGATATCTTTTATGAAAGTGAGGATCAGAACGTTGGAGAACCATAAGTAGAACTTGTGTTGAGACTCGGATGCACGAAAGTGATCCTTGAGATTCCACTTGAGATGTTCTACTCAGAATTCAGATGCATGAAAGAGATCTTGTGTGAAAGCGATGATTGGTCCTTGCATGATTGTTGATGACACCAAAATATATAGTAATTTTTCTGCCAGTTCATGAGCATTTTTGTGTCATATTCATAGACTTTGCTTATTTTTATGTCTTTTTTTTATCAATATTTATGGAATCTACACTCTTTTCTGTTTTTAATGATTTTCAGGCAAAAAGGCATGATTTTCAGTCGATTTCAAGCAATCTAGATGCATGAATGAAATCACCACATGAAGAGGAGAACACACGTCAAATTTCAAGAGAATTGGAGCTTCACAGCAAATTACGACTGAAGAGTCCCCTTCAAGGGGGAGCGAAACCCTATGGTGGCGCAAGTAAATTCTTTTGGTAGCGGAATTAGGGTTTCATCATGATCGCATGTAATATATGTTCATATGATCAACCTTAAGACGTTGTAAAGATCGAAAGAAGATCATACCAAAGCCATTGGTTCGAATGGCGACTTGGAAGTAGAGAGTGATGCCACTCTCCTCCAAAGAAGACGCACACAAGAAGATGTCGCCTACTTCCTTTGGCTTTCCTTGTGCTAGCAAGGGCCTTAGGTGTCCTTGATCGCTTGAAGGGATGAAGAGATCTTTGCTTGGGCGAATCCTCTTCTTTTTCGTCCACCTCGTTCACACACGAAAAATGCAAGTCTCTCGTCAAAGCAAGAGAAGGTGACGAGAATAGAATCGAGCGTTGAGGCGTTATAGCAAGTGGCGCTTATTACTTTCCAAAAATAGCAAGCAATGAAGTCATGCGCCCATGATAACAAAAACCGATCAAAACGCCTCAAGCTTTGAACCATGCGTTCACACATGTGAACCGGTTCAATATTGGTCTGGTTCAAAGACCAATTAACCCAAGCTATTCGCTCTAGATCACAATAAACACTAAGGTTCCAGATCTAACCGTTCATCTCTTGATGCTCCTGATCTGACCGATCTAGCACCATTTCTCTCGATCGAAGCTTACCGATCTCAAGCCCTAATCAATCAAACATGATCAGACCAGATCTCACTCACAATCAGAGATTAAATCCCTTTAAACTGAACCCTGACAATTCAGTCCACACGATCTGACTTAAGTAAGCCATATCATCAAATTGTGCGACCCTAAGGGTTTCCTTTAATGTCGGTAATGATAACTTGCGTTATCACGATCAGTGAGGGGTATCTAGCAACACATCACTGTCTCCCGATATAAAGAAAAGAGTCTTCCAAGACTACACCCAAACTACAGCACAAGTGTGAATCAACTCACAATGCATACATGATTCCTTTGCCACTAGATGTTCTTTTTGGACAAGCGTGTCAAGCCTGTAGCTCCAATATGATGAGCATGATTAGATCAGATGAACATAGTCACCTGGGTATGGCCATACACTTTCTAAATCATCTCATTCGGG
>JANTFE010022759.1:0-18389 GCA_027562315.1 Costus pulverulentus | reverse complement strand
AACCTGAATAACAACCATTGCCTTTATAAACTTATACATAGTTTATACATGATACTGAAATCATCCCAAGGCTTCAAACATTAGCCTTAAGGGCATACCCCAACAACACCAAAATATATAGTAATTTTTATGCCATTTCATGGGTATTTTTGTGTCATATTTATGCTCTTTTGCTCTTTTTTAAGCTTTAGTTGTCAAATATTATGGAATCTACACCTTTCCTTATTTTTGATGATTCTCATGTAAAAAGTGTCATATTTTGATGGATTTTCAAAGATTTGAGCACACCAATGGATTCCAGACGCCAAGACGAAGCCGCCCGTCAATTTTCATGCAAATCGGAGCAAGTTCAAAAATTACACCCCTGCCATAATGGAAATTACAGGTGTAATTTTCTGCCCAAAAATACACCACTGCTGTAATGGTTGTTACGTGCCATAATTTTGGTCTAGAAATCCACAGAAGAAATTACAGCACTGCCGTAATTATTTTTACAGGTCGTAATTTCAGCCCAGAAACATACAGAAGCAAAATACGGCAGTGCCCTGATCAAAATTACGGCTGTAATTTTAATTTTGAATGAGTCTTCCACCGCCTCCAAAAGCCCAATTTTTGTGATGCAATATCTGGAGATCCAAGGCACCAATTGAAAAACTGAAAAATAGGGGTCTCTTCTATAAAGTGAGGAGAAGATAATGGGAGTGAAAGCCCTAATTTTTATCCACTATCTAGAGAGAAATCAAGGGAGAAATTCCTAGGGTTCATTCTCTCACCAAGAGGCGTAGAGGCCACCTCAGGCCATGATTTTTACATGGAAGCTTCGCCTGGAGGAGAAGAGGATACCCCAGAAGTTTCAGAGTGAAAGGAGATCAACGAAAGAGCGGGCGCTGACACTGTTCACTCGCAAGATTATGACTGTAATTTCCATTATTGTTGTGCTGTAAAGTTGTTTCCCCTTTTTCTTCAATTTCTAATTGTTCTAAATTATGGATTATTGTAATTCTCCATCCATTCTATCTTAGATATCTTTTGGGATATGGGGTGTAATCCCC
This sequence comes from Costus pulverulentus, assembly GCA_027562315.1. Classification (NCBI taxonomy): domain Eukaryota; kingdom Viridiplantae; phylum Streptophyta; class Magnoliopsida; order Zingiberales; family Costaceae; genus Costus; species Costus pulverulentus. Next base: position 17,337 of record JANTFE010022759.1, on the reverse strand, counting down.
TTGATTTTTTATGACTAGATAACTTTTATTTCGTCAGTATAATTTTGTCATGATGATTCTACTTATGTGATGATTGCCTATTGTTAGTGTTTATGCCCTAGGACCTCATGATGGTCCATTGGGATATGTGTATCACATCTAGTTGATAGATGAGTTATCCAGGCATTGTCGTTGTCATGCAAGTTTGTACATCTGCGCATATGTACATTTCCATATACAATGTCCCCAAGAGATAGATTTTATCTGGTCTCTATGTTTATCCGTGGTCGAGAATCATGGTGGATATAGGATAGCTATGATTTGCTTGAGACTAGTATATGCGCTGGTTGAGCACGGGTTCCTAACGCAGGCATATGTGTATATCAAGGGAGATATACTGGATCGAACCGCCGAGAGGATTCATCTCGATGTCACGAGATGAATATCATAGTGACAGAGTTGCGCTTGTCCTAGACTTGAGGGCATTGGTATCTCTATATAGTGATTGATGTACTTTGATGCAACCTAACACTTTGTCGTAAAAGGGAAGTCATAACGGTTGTCATTGGGTATGTCATAAGCCGTATGAGGGATTCAATGTGCCAATAGAGGATTTGCCCCTTCCTTACGGGGAAGCTTGATTGTCCATGGCGCCCCTATATGGATGACTGAAAGTGTATGGCCATACCCAGGTGATAACCTGATTTAGTCATGCCATATTATTGGGATTAACAAGTGTGACACACTTGCCCAATCTGGACATTAGTTGGCAAAAGGACAAAGCTGCACTTGTACTTTGTCACAGTTTTAGGGGATGTCGATGATGACACCATTCTAATGACTTGGGTAGCAATGATGTACTGATAGGTGCCACTCATTGCTTGTGATGATTTAGTCATCACTGCCAACGTCTAAAGAACCTACAAGGTCGCACACCTTGACACTCGAGTTCTCATACTGATCGTTTAGCCTCTGATCAAATCATTGTGTGATTCGGATCTTTTTGGGGAACTGATGCATTGAGACTTTTATAGAGGAGATGATATTTTATTTTAGTTCATGTTTGACCACTAGTTGACTCTAGTGGACCACGTTTGACCTCTGTTGACCTATGTTGTCAAAATGAGTCAAACAAGGGTCTTGGTGCAAGTTTAGGCTTGGCACTATAATCACATGAATAACATAAAATTATTAATTGGTAAGAGAATTTTTCTCTTAGCTAATTAATAAGCTTGGCCACAATTTATAATTAATTGCGTCTGCGGGGATTTGAATCCATGACGCTTAATTGTGAGTAGGCGCCTATGCTCATTATCCCACATGGGAAAAATCTCCGGTGTGTGTCTGGCTCTGCTATAATAAATAGAGAGGCCCACCTGGGAGATTTTTGTACCAGACTCTTCTCTTGTCTCTAGTTGTCGCCTCCCCTCTGCTCCTTGGCGTGAGGGTCTAGGAGCCGACGACAATAAAAGTTTTTCGACATCAAAGGTTGGGACAAGTGGCAGTGCTACCCACTCCTTGCCGCCAACACCCCTTCTTCTCCTTGGCATTGGCGCAAGTTGAGAAGATCAAGAGGCATGGATCTCATCTCCCGAGGCTAGCACCCAGGGTGGAGATTGGAGAGGATTCGAGGAGTCCATGTGTGCGCGATTGCAGAGGACGGGCCCTTGCGCGTCTTCATCATCGACCGCTCCTAAAAGTGGCTTGATAAAGTACTGCTCTTCACATCCTTCGGTTTTCTCTCATAAGTGATCTTGGTGTTTCTGGAATTCTGTTTCAAACCTCCTCTTCTACTGTGTTTTAAAGTTTTATGAGGTCCGGAGATTCCTAACAGTGGTATTAGAGGGAACTTACGAGGCCCGAAGGTGTCTTTTCTACATGCGTCTACCCCATGTCTTAAAAATTATTTTCGAAAATTTTATGGCATGAATTTTCTTTTGAAAATTAAGTTCTTTTGATTTATGCCTCTTAATCGTCTTCTAGTTTCGTTTTCTTTACATCTGGGATAGACCCTATGTGGAAGAATTTACCCCTCCTTGCACTCATGGGATAGACCCATGGCGCAAGACCCATAGGAGATTATGGGGCATGGATTGGGTGATTGTCCTAATCTCTATGGGGTAAGAATTGCAAGGGGCAGCTACCCTTTGTAGACTCCTGAGAGGGGCGAGACAAAATAGAAGGATGATATAGAGTCATTGAAAATTAATTGAATGGGTTTTATGAAAAATTAAAAGTGATTACTTGTTGATTTTTCATAGCATATAGAATCGCATGTGTAGTTCTATTTGTGCATTTATGTTGTGATCAAAGTCAAGCCCTATTGTCATGCCTGTGATGTATCAATGTGAGGCCTGTGTGCCGTCTTTCAATTTTGCTTTTCAAATCTGTATTATAATTTAAAATTGAAGATTTTGAAGACATCGTGGCATTTCACTCTCTCTCTCCCTTGCGCATCTCTCAAGGTGGCGCAACCCATGACCTAGCCAAACCCTAAGGTGGCTTCTACGGTTAAACCTAGGGGCACATCTAAGGGGGCGGCGGCTAGGGTTAGGGTTGGCACACCTCACCTCCCAAGGTGGCACATCCCCTTACCTGACCTAACCTTGAGTGACTTCTAGGGTTACCTAGTTGGTTCACTTAAGGGATGATAGATGGATAATGTGATGGTGCAACCTAGTCAAGTAAGGGGGCTGACCTTCATCCTCTACTGAACCCTCAAGGCTTCTAGGTCTCCTAGTGGCGCATACATGGGTTCAAGGGCTGATATTTCATGTGTAGAGTCTTGTGAGTATCTCTTTCCCCTTTTATCTTTTGTTTTTCATTTTCTACATCCTATTGATATTTCATGTGTTGAAGGGAAGGATGCTTCTTCTGCATATCTGTGTCCGCCGTCACTACTACTCTATTTTTCATACTTATCTTTTTGATCTTCGATGGGGTTGTATAATGATGTTGATGATTCATCTTCAATATGGTTGTATTCACTTGATAATATTTTGATGACATGTCATGTTAATGTTTGATGATGATGAGATGATTTGTGACTTTGAATCACTTTTGAAATTATTGATGATTGATGTTGTTGAATGAATCCAAAATTGAGACTAGAATAAGGCCTATCATGTCAAATTTATTTCTCTTATACATATCTACTTTTGAAATTCTTCATTGGTTGAGGAGTAGGATTTTAGGGAGATATGTTGTTTGAAAATTTTGATTTAAAAGTGAAACTACTTCTTGAATAAAATCAGCATATGAGTATGAAGATTCGAATTGATATTGATTGATTAGTCTAATTGAGGTTTTGCTTATTTTACTATTTATTGGGAAAAAGAATCCTAAATCCTCAAAAATAGTGAGAGACTCCCCTACTTGACACTGTGTAAAATTGACAGTGGTACCGAACGACATGGGTTGAAGTCTGAAAAAAAAATAAAAAAATAAAAATAAATAAATAAATGAGAGGAATCTATTCACATTAACTCCGCTATCTTTGGTGAAAATTCCCAATACTTAAAAGACATGAGTTCTATTACACTGACTATGTGGTCAATGTACTCCGATTTCGTCACTAGAAAAAAGGTGGTAATCGAATTAGAGAATGTGATTGATGCAAAAAGAAACAAAAAAAAAGTATGTATCTATGTGGGTACATGCCATCCAAAAACAAAAAGAAAAAGAAAAATATGAGTGGAAAAAGATTTTGAATATCCTATTCCTGTAAGCAAAAGTATGATAAACCTAAACTGAATATTGGATAAAGTCTTGAGATTGAAATTCTTTCTTTTATGCAAGTTGCGAAGTTTTATTTGACTAAGTTGTGGATCTTGAGAATTAGATTTAGAAGATGATATATCTGTTTTAAAATTTTATAATGCAATTAATGAAGATTTTTCATTGGTGATTGTATGTTAGAAATTTATTTTCCATGAGAAAGTCTATGCCTATGATCAATTTTTGAATTCTCTTGGTTTTTGCTTGAGGACAAGCAAAGTTTGAGCCTTATGTGTTTGATGACACCGAAATTTATCGTAATTTCTATGCCATTTTTTTGATGGTTTTGTGTTATATTCATAGACTTTGCTTATTTTTATGCCCTTTTTATCAATATTTGCAGAATCTACACTCTTTTCTGTTTTTAATGATTTTCAAGTAAAAAGGCATGTTTTTCAGTCGATTTCAAGCAATCCAAGTGCATAATTGAATTCACAACATCAAAAGGAGATCACACGTCAAATTTCAGAAGATTTGGAGCTTCAGATGAAATTACGGCACCTCCAATATATTCTTTACGGTACCGTAATTTGGAGGTTTCCCGGGCAGAGAATCTCATATGATTACGGCACTACCGTAAACATCTTTATGGTGCCATATTTTGGAGCATTTTTTATCAGAGGATTGATGGAGATTACGGTACTACCGTAAGGAACATTACGGTACCGTATTTCAGGTCGATTTTCAACCCAAAAGATTTTGACATTACGGCGCTACCATAAAGAACGTTACGGTACCGTAATTCCAGAAGATTTTAAGCCGCGACCTCACTGTCCAGATTATGGCACTGCCGTAAAAACCATTACGGCCGTAATTACGACGCTACTTGCGACTTTCCCGGTCAACTCTGAAGCCCGATTTTTGTGCGGTTGATTGTGGATTATCCAGGCCCTAATACTCAAAGTTGTAAGAAGTCGAAAGGGAGCCATTGGCGAGAGGAAGCGAAGCACACCAAAAGCCCTAATTTTTGTTCACCACAGAGAGAGAAATTGCCTCACACGCCGCCGCCCTAGGTTTCACCGCCGGGAAGCAAACAGTGCATCTCCGGCCGTGAAATTTGAGTAGAAGCTATGCATAGAGGGGGAGAAGGAGCACCTAAAGTTTCAATGTGATCGGAGATCAGACAGAGGAGAAATCACCAGAAAATCGAGCGCCGCCGCTGCTCGCCCAGATTACGTAATTTTCACTCTTCCTCTATTTCAATTTTCTTCATGATGAATCATTGTAATCTTCCTTCCATGATAGCATAAACGTCTTTTGGGACATGGGGGAGTAATTCACTTGAGTTTTAATGACTAGATGACTATCTTTTCTATTATTTCATCTTGTTTAATCTTAGCATGACGATTTTACTCATGTGATGTTTTGTTCTTAGACTCTCCTTAGATCTATATTATTATTTATGTTTTAGAATTTTCGCGATTGACTGAAAAATAATTGCTTGAGGATTTGGAACCCTAGAATTGCATGATAGGAATCCTTTTTAGGTTAGTTCTTGTTTGTTTGATTCTAGTAAGCTAACTGCCGTGATAATAATATAAATCTAGGATTGAGTCTAAGCTTTCAAACGTGGAGATCTTGTGCGAAAGCAAAGATCAGAACATTAGAGAACCTTGAGTAAAACTAGTGTCGAGATTCGGATGCACGAAAATGATCCTTGAAATTCCACTAGAGATTATCGACTTAGAACTCGGATGCACGAAAGTGATCCTTGAGTTCTCAGTTTGATGATTTACTTATCATTAGCATTGGGACGATTCTTGCGTGAGAGCGAAGATTTATCCCTGCATGGTTGTCTGCACAAAAGTGAGATAATCCTTTTATTCAAGTAAATTGCATCTATGTCATGATGAAATTAAACTGATGAAATCTCTATTGATGTCTAGTCATAAAAATTAAAGTGGATGAAACCCTAGTCCCAGCTTCTCTCTCTGATAATTCTGTTTCAGCGCTTTGGTCTTCGTTTGCTAGTTTGCACTCTTTCGATTGCCTAGATAGTGAAAAATCAATTATCCAGTACTCAGCAACATAGGTCCCTGTGGATTCGATACTTTTTTTATTACTTCGAGTATCCGTACACTTGCAGACACAACAAAAAGCAACCTAAGGGGGCTGGTCTTATTCCTTAACCGAACCATGGTGCATCCTAGGTTTTCCTAGGTGGCGCATAGAGGTTCATGGGTTGAGGAAGAGGATTGGCGCTCCAAGCTTGCAAAGGGGCTGATCTTCTATGATTAGCCAAGAACTCGAAGGTCTTTTGGACGCTTCTTAAGTTCACGAGTTGATGGAGGAAGGTCGAGCGCCAAAGATGCTTGATGGCACATCCAAGCAAAGGGGGTGCACCTCTTGGTGGCGCACCTTGCAAGGGATGTTCGTATCAAGCATTAAGGTGAGATACCTAGCATAGAGATGGCACATGGATGTTTGACCGAACCCTAGGAGGAGCTTAGGGTTTGCAAGCTATCTTCCAGGAAGAGATATGTGTTGGCCGAATCCTAGGAGGAGCCTAGGATTTGTGAGCTAGCTCATGGAGAAGACTTGGGCTGGTCGAACCTAAAGGGGATCTAGGGTTTTCCTAGATGGTGCCTTTAGGGTTCGCAAGCTGACCCGTGGAGCTGAAGACCTAGGTGGCGCACCTCGGGGCCTTGGAGCAGAGCCCTTAGGGCACTCAGGGATGAGCTAAGAACTTATTGGCGTGAGCCCATGGCTCATTGCCCATGGTAGTGCTAGGTGGCTAGGACTAGGTATAGGGGCTTGTTACCCATGTTTTGGGCTTTGATCACATCATATTTACTGTTTTTGTTCCAGCATGCCTTTATTGCTTTTTGGTTTTATTCCACCATAGGATTGCATGCCTGTATTGGTACAATAAGATAAAAAGCCCGTGGTGCCGAGACCACAAAAATCCTCAATAAATCATATCAAGTCCCGTTACTTAGCCTTCTGACGCGTAACCCTCGTCAAACTATCGATCAATAGTGTTGTGCACTGTTTTCTACCCCCGTGGGACACACCCATTTATCTTCAGGAGGTGTGTGGTGACAATGATTTCCCCAGTCTGGTTAAAACTCAAGACATGCCTTCCATAAGGAAATCGTTGGCCCTGGGTATAACGGTCAGGTCGGACTTGACTAAACTTTTCATATGCGGTGGTTCACATGATGAAATTTCTAGAGGCACCCTTAAGAAGTTAAAGCTTTGTGCTGTATCCAGCCTCCATTGGACACAAAGTGCTTGAACTGTCTTAAGAAGGAGAATTGTCGAGTTGCAATTGGCCAGGGATCTACCTCAGGAAGTATGCGTCACCTTGTGTAGTACATCCCACCTCCGTGGGATGCAAGTCCGTGTACGAAACAAGGATCCCATCTCACTAAGGAAGTCAGGCGACTTCTCAATCAATTTTTGAGGATTATCAATATGAATAAAATAGTGAGAAACAATCATTTATAAAAGGCCAGAATAAATGATTGAATTGTGATACTGATCTGCTCTTGTTTGTATTATAGATGGCTTCTACAAGCAATAACAACAGCAGACCGTCATTCCGTTCCTTCCTTGAAAGGGAGAAGTTGACTGGAGTTAACTTCATGGACTGGTACCGGCACTTGAGGATAATCCTCAAGCAGGAGAAGAAGCTGTATGTCTTAGAGCAAGCGCTTCCTCCTTAGCCGTCATCCTCAGCCCGCACAGCTGAACGGGATGCTTTTCGCATGCATCAGGATGACGCCCTGGGTGTTGGTTGCCTTATGTTATCCACTATGTCGTCCGAGTTGCAGATGTAGTATGAGGATCAGAATGCATTTCAGATCATCACGCATCTAAAGCAACTGTTCGAGTCGCAGGCTAGAACAGAAAGGTTTGGGACATCCAAGGTTGCTTTTCAGTGCAAGATGCCTGAAGGTGCTCCAGTGGGACCACATGTGCTCAAGTTGCTTGGGTACTTGTCGCATCACACTAGACTAGGACACCCGATGGATCAGGATACGGCTATGGACCTTATCCTGCAGTCGCTGCCTCTGAGTTATAGCTCTTTTATCATTAACTTCTGTATGAACAAAATAGCTTGTACTCACGAGGAGCTGCTAAAACTGCTGGAATTGACTGAGAAGGAAATGGTCAGGTCCAAACCCAAGTCCGTTCTTATAGTCTCCAAGGACAGTAAGAAGTGGAAAAGGGGTAAAGGAAAGTCCAAGGCCAAGGCACTGAAGAAAAGCAAGGTGAGGGAGAACAAGTGCTTCAACTGTGGCTAGGAGGGCCATTGGCGCAAAGACTACAAGCATCCTCAGAAAGAGATGAAGAGCAGTAACCCTTCGGCTTCAGGCTCAGGTAATTTTATTACCAAATCCTATATTGTCTATTTCCGTACATGGGTATTTTATACCGCATGGTGAGATTGATATTTGCAAAAATATGCAGGAGCTCCAGAGAAATAGGACATGGATGACAGTAAGAAGATCCTGCTGGAGCATTGATGCTGCCGAGCTATTTTTTTCTTTTGTCATTGATAGGATTGTTTTATTTTTGCAAACATGTAATTGACATTGTATCTATTCCTTGGAGTAGAGTTTTTGGAATAAAAGGAATTTGACATTCTTTTCATTTGCAAATCTCTTGTCATTACATTGTGCAAAATAATGAGGTAATAAAATAACTTGAATTTAATAAGTGGTTCAAATTGAATGCCAATCTTCTGACTCAGATATTTATCATAAACAAGTGATGCATCCATTGACTTCATGCACATGAATTCTTGGATTCGAACTCCTCCTAGGAGATTGACTATCTTAACCTTTTCGAGATGTGACAGATGGGCAAAGACTTGTTTGCTGATAAATGTTTTTCACCAAGTGAGGTGAAGTGGAAAGGTCAAAAGATAGGAATTCATGAAATTACCAAAATATTTATGGAACCAGCTTATCAAAATTCATAAGTCCAGGTTAGATGAAGATTACTTGAGCCACAGGTGACTATCATAGTGAGTATGAGGTCTGCTCATAGTTAATAACTCCTAAAGAACTCCTTGGAAGGTGGTTTTAGTCGGAGGAATTGAAAGTCAACCATATCTCTACTGAGGTTATGCTGATAGTTTCTTCGACACTGAACTATTTCATCTTAAATGTATCTCTAGGTAAGGAGATGACATGACTAATTATCAGGATCTATAGATGTGAGACTTTGGGGGTCATACATCTGAATCTAGTGACATAGAATCAAGATCTAATAAGTGTAAGTGGAGTATCCTAAATTGACTTAGGGATACTAATTTCCATAAACCCACAAGAGAATGGCAAGAGGGAGGAAATTGTGATTGTTGCTCTTGATGTTGTTTTTCTTGAAAATTTATTTCCTTGAAAATGGCAAGAGGGAGGAAATTGTGACTTGGATTCAGTCCAAGGTCAGCCACCTAGCACAGATGGTCAAAGATGAAATCTGAGTCTCGCATATCGGTTGTGGGACAACCTAGGTTCAGAAAGTGTGGGAAAAAGGCTGAATCGATTCATGTGTGTCAGTGTTATGGGTAACTCCTAACTTGGACAAATAATCTTCACCTTATAGTACCTAAGTTCAGTGGGATCTTTGGTCTTGTATGTTGGGGACATACAGATCTTCAAAGACGATATCCCGATCCTTCACATGGTGAATAGATAATTGGGAAATGTCTTGTGATGAATGACTTAGTGGACCTTACCTATGGGGTAAGTGTTAGAGTTTTTGGATAAGTCCAAGAAACTCCAAGTGCTAAGTCAGATAACATACATCGATGATCGTATGTTATAGACCAGATATGGTTTACGCCAACAGCATAACCAATTGATACTAGGTCCAATCCAGGTGCATGGCACTGGATAAGGAATGAAGAACACACTTAGGTTCTATATAGAATTAAGGGGTGATTCTTAGTCAGTAATGACAAGAAAAGCTCAGTGTATTCACTTGGCAGCTTGTTCTACTCAAACTAGTGACAGCCTAGTTGTTCCTATAGTGGTGCTAAAAGCTTTGGGAGCTTCAGAGCAGACTACTTGAAAGCAGAGTATGCAAATGCTTTTGGGAAGCAGTGGGAGTTCTTTATTGAACCTCGCATGTGTACTTAGATGCTTATAGCTTGTCTTGGGGACAGAGGTACTTGAGATATAGTAGATATGAACACTGATACAATCGTGATAGGTCCATAGATCGATGCTCTGGCGTAGCAGGAGCATGGCAGGTCGTGCTTAGGACACGGTGTTGAGGTTGCTCAATGCAAGGTCCTAGTGCAAGTGGGAGATTGTTAGTGTTTATGCCCTAGGACCTCAGGATGGTCCATTGGGATATGTGTATCACATCTAGTTGATAGATAAGTTATCCTGGCATTGTCGTTGTCATGCAAGTTTGTACATCTGTGCATATGTACATTTTCATATACAATGTCCCTAAAAGATAGATTTTATCTGGTCTCTATGTTTATCCCTGGTCGAGAATCATGGTGGATATAGGACAGCTATGATTCTCTTGAGACTAGTATATGCGCTGATTGAGCACGGGTTGCTAACGCAGGCATATGGGTATATCAAGGGAGATATACTGGATCAACCCGCTGTGAGGATTCATCTCGATATCACGAGATGAATATCACAATGACAGAGTTGCGCTTGTCCTAGACTAGAGGGCATTGGTATCTCTATATAGTGATAGATGTACTTTGATGCAACCTAACGCTTCGCCGTAAAACGGAAGTCATAACGGTTGTCATTGGGTATGTCATAAGTCGTATGAGGGATTCAATGTGCCAATAGAGGATTTGCCCCTTCCTTACGGGGAAGCTTGATTGTCCATGGCGCCCCTATATGGATGACTGAAAGTGTATAGCCATACCCAGTTGAGAACCTGATTTAGTCATGCCATATTATTGGGATTAACAAGTGTGACACACTTGCCCAATCTGGACATCAGTTGGCAAAAGGACAAAGTTGGACTTGTACTTTGTCGCAGTTTTAGGGGATGTCGATGATGACACCATTCTGATGACTTGGGTAGCAATGATGTACTACTAGGTGTCACTCATTGCTTGTGATGATTTAGTCTTCACTGCCAACATCTGAAGAACCTACAGGGTCGCACACCTTGACACTCGAGTTCTCATACTGATCGTTTAGCCTCTAATCGAATCATTGTGTGATTCGGATCTTTTTGGGGAACTAATGCATTGAGACTTTTATAGAGGAGATCATATTTTATTTTAGTTCATGTTTGAGCACTAGTTGACTCTAGTGGACCACGTTTGACCTCTGTTGACCTAGGTTGTCAAAATGAGTCAAACAAGGGTCTTGGTGCAAGTTTGGGCTTGGCACTGTAGTCACATGAATAAAATAAAATTATTAATTGGCAAGAGAATTTTTCTCTTAGCTAATTAATAAGCTTGGGCGCAATTTACAATTAATTGTGTCTGCAGGGATTTGAACCCGTGACGCTTAATTGTGAATAGGCACCTATGCTCATTATCCCACATGGGAAAAATCTCTAGTGTGCGTTTGGCTCTACTATTATAAATAGAGAGGCACACCTGGGAGATTTTTGTACCAGACTCTTCTCTTGTCTCTAGTTGTCGCCCCCCCCCCTCTGCTCCTTGGCGTGAGGGTCTAGGAGGTGACGACAATAAAAGTTTTTCGGCATCAAAGGTTGGGACAAGTGGCAGTGCTACCCACTCCTTATTGCCAACACCCCTTCTTCTCCTTGGCATTGGCGCAAGTTGAGAAGATCAAGAGGCATGGATCTCATCTCCCGAGGCTAGCACCCAGCGCGGAGATTGGAGAGGATTCGAGGAGTTTGTGTGTGCGCGATTGCAGAGGACGTGCCCTTGCGCGTCTTCATCATCGGCCGCTCCTAAAAGTTGCTTGATAAGGTACTGCTCTTCACATCCTTTGGTTTTCTCTCATAAGTGATCCTGGTGTTTCTGGAATTCTGTTTTGGACCTCCGCTTCCGCTGTGTTTTAAAGTTTATGAGGTCCGGGGATTCCCAACACCTATAACTCTCCATAGTTTTCTTATTATCTTGCATATTTTTAGAGTTTTCGCAATTTGGACTGAAAGGTGATTTGCTTGAGAACTTGGAACCCTAAAATTGAATATTATGAACTCACCGTAAGAAATTAGGTTGTTCTTATTTCTTGATTTTAGAAGAATAATTGTCATGTTTAATAATTTGAATATAGGATTGAGTTATTTTGTTAAATGTGAAGATCTTGTGCGAAAGTGAGGATCGAAATGTTGGAGAACCATAAGTAGAACCTGTGTTGAGACTCGAATGCACGAAAGTGATCCTTGAGATTCCACTTGAGATAATCAACTTAGAATTCGGATGCACGAAAGTGATCCTTGAGTTCCTTGATTGATAATTTACTTATTTTTCAGCATGGGATAGATCTTGCGGGAAAGCGAGGATCGGTCCCTTGTATGATTGTCTGCACGAAAGTGAGACAATCCCTTTATGAAGTAAATTATATCTTTATCATGATAAAATTAGACTGACATCTTTTTATTTATATCTAGTCATAGAAATTAAGGCGGATGAATCCCTAGTCCTAGTTTCTCTCTGATATCTCTATGCTCTTCTTATCGTTTACTTTCATTTTAATCAATTGCTTAGTTAGTAAGAATACAACTATTTGGTACTTAACACGTAGGTCTCTGAGGGTTCGATATCTTAATTATTACTTCAAATATCTGTGCACTTGCGGACACAACAAGTTTTTGACGCCGTTGCCGGGGACCTTAGTTTTGTTAATATCAAATAGTTGTTAGTATTGCTAGACTAAGTTTTATTTATTTTAGATTTAACTTTGTTTTCTGTTTTTACAGGTTTTGGATTTTCACAATTTGTGATAGAACTGTGATTTCTGAAATTTGTGAATTTGCTTGTGTTTTATATTTTCTATTTCTTTTATATTCTAAAAAAAATTGAAGTGTTGGATAATCTTTCTGTTCTTGCTAGATTTAAAGATATGTCTTTTAATCACAACCCATGGGCAACTAAAAGAGGTCAGGTATACATGCCACAAGGTAAGTATGAAGATGATTCATTGTGCACTCTTGCCGATAAATTGAAATTACACTCTTTTATGTACCCTGTTAGGACATCTTATTCTTCTGTTAGATGTGATATTTGTAGATGTTTTGATCATTATACTTCTAATTGCCAATTTTTAACTCCTCCAAATCATGTTTCTAAACCATACTTTGAGGATACTAAGAAATCTAGGTTAAAACCCATGCTTGAAAAATTCATGACAAATCAAATTCAAATCATGACAAATCGAAGTAAGGAAATTGAAGATCTTAAAGGGATAATTAGTCAGCTTGCTTCTCAAGTAGGATCTTTAATAGCTCATAAAGAAATTTTTGAAACCCAGATAGCACGACAAGCTTGTTTATTTGAGTTTGAAACTAAAGAAATTGATTTAGAAAATTCCCCCTCTGATTATGATTGTTTTAAAATTGAGCCTTATCTGAACATTAATGAATCTTACTCTGATTTTGATAATTGTAAAATTGATTCTTTTGATAATTTATTTGTGGAAAATTTTTAGGAAATTAATTTTGTTAAATCTCCTTTTGATTCTAGTGATAATTATGAAATTGATTCTTTTGATGGTATATTATTTGTGGTTAAATCTGATGAAACATATGAGGGGACTGATTTAGAAAAATCTTACTCTGATTTTGTTAGTAATTTTGAAATTGATGAAGTGCATGAAGAACTTGAAAATGATTTGAATATTACAAAAATTGATGAATCTCACTCTGATGTTTTGCCCATATCTACTATTCACTCTATTGATTTATTTAAAAAATTAAGCTTTATCGAGGTATCTAATGTTTTAAGATGCTTTGATGAGTTGAAACCCTGATTTTTCATTTGAAATTGGAAGTACATGTTTCATTCTATCTCTTGGATTTGTTGTTTTCATGAAAATATTTTCTGATCATTCTAGGAAGCATGACAACTTATGGTAATTGGTTAACTTCTGTGCAGTTTTTGATTTAAAAATTTGATTAGCCTTCTTTCTGATAATACCCTAAATTCCTGACAGATTTTGATCCTTTAATTTTCATACACCCGAAAAGAACAAGTTTTATTCTACTTCATGGTTTTGTCTATTTTCTTTATGGATCATTAAATCTTATTCTTGGGTATAGCTACATTTTGTAACTGAATCAGTAGACTGCTCTACTATCCTTGGACACTATAGCTTCTTCTCCAGATTTGTAGCGCCTCTAGCCAACCCAGCCACCACCACTCCAGCTGCCTTTAACACCACTATTTCCAGCCGTCGGCACTGGCTTATACCATCAGCAGCCTCTTACTTCTTCTACTGCCTCTATTTCCATTTATTTTATTTATTTTTGCAGTAGGATCTTCATCAGTGACTCTGATTTTTTTTATTTATTTATGCAGCATTATCTCTCGCACCCATGGGCTAACGACTTCGCCACCATGACTATAGGCTTTAGCAGGCCACTGAAGACTACTCATCATCACTCTACTGTCGGCACCATCCTCTTAATTGCTAGTAGCTTTTCAGCTAGCATCTGTTCCACCTCTGCTTCTTACCTACATCAGCACCCTTCTGGACCATCCATGATATCTCTGATTATTTTTTTTGAAAATTATTGTTCTTATTTTTTGTTAAAGTTAGAGACTATTTTTGATCACAGCCTTATGTACTTTAAAATTGTGCAGGTAAAATTTTTAGAACATGCATCTTTGAGGACAACCCAGCCGCACCTGCCCTGACACTACACCCTGGACAATGATTGAGCTTGCTACATAATTTTGTGAGTATTGTTTGCACTTTCTTGTGATTTGATATGATTATCTATACTTTTCTTCTCCTAAAATTTTTATCACTGTACATCCTTTGCATTGTTTGAGCCTTATGTGATTATTGAATCTATCACTTTACATCTTTTGAATACATGAGTTTCATGCTTCATACTTTTTGCATTGATATTGATATTTTGATGTTTAAAAATTTTTATGACCTAAATCCATGTAATGAGAGGTGTGTGAATTTTTCTATATTTATGCATACCTGTGAATGGAGATGTTCCTATTATGTTAAATTTATTTCTTCAATATATATCTACTTGTTGAAATCTTTCATTGATTGTTGTATAAGGTTTTGGGTAAGTATGTTGTTTGATGAATGTAATCTAAGAGTGAAACATATTTCCTGAATAAAAATGACCATATGTGTGTAATTTTTATATTGATGTCAATTGATTAACCTAGTTGATGTTTAGTTTATCTTACTATTTGTTGGGAAGAAAGAATCCAAGATCCACAAAAAGAGTGAGAGACTCTCCTACTTGGCACTGTGTAAAATTGGCAGTGGTACCGAAGATATGGGTTGAAGTTTGTAAAAAAAAAGAGAGAGAAAAAGAAAATGATATTTGTAGCGCCCCCACCAGTTATAGAGGCAGCTGAGATATCTGTAGCGCCCCCAGCGCCAGCATCGACAATAGTTGAGACCCCGATGGATGTAGAGGAGTCCGCCACACTGATGCCTCCCACTAACTTACTAGAGTCTGTAGCACCTACAGATACATAGACTATGGAGGTACATACTCCACATGACTCTGCCAAGACTCTAGAGATTCCATCACCCTCCTCGGCCCAGGGAGATCTGCTTGTCCATGAGGCCAGTACACCTATATTGTGATGGGGGTGGGAATCATGCAAGCATTCAAACAACGTATTTTGAAAACATTTGCTATTTAGGATATAGCTATGAAAATCCATTTAAACTAAAGCTTTTGCACCATAGTTTTTTTGTAATTTTGTAATAAGAAAATTGAAATTAAACATGCTGTTCTAGGAAAGCGGTAAATCTATACAAGCAATTCTAGGAATGTGATAAATGACGAAATTGTAAAGAATGCTCACCTTGCGGCCCTTCAGAATAGAAGGGCCAACCTTCTCGTTCTTCACCGGTCCAATGGTGGAACAACACGAAGTAGGGCCCTATGAGCTTACATCCATGGCATTACAGCATCCCACACATGTGTAGGTGAGTGAGTGATAAAAGGTTAAATGTCTTTACAAGCAAAACTTCAAGAGGGAGGTTAGGCCTCCTAGTTCTCTTGCCTAACAAAGAATAGACTAAACTATTTAGAGAGAGGGACAACTTGAGCCAAGATGAACCCCCATTTCAAGCCCATAATCCTACAATAATCAAGCAAGGGTGTAGTAAGATGCTCTTGAAGGAATAAGAAAGAAACACAAAAATTAGAGACTTAGCTGACTCTCAGAGAACAAGAGGCTGAACCATGTCACATTACTGAGGTAGGAAGTTTCTCGCGTGAGGTTGTTTGGCTCCCGTCAGCTGGCAGGGATTGCCGGAACAACAGCTACGATGTCATTGGTGGCTGTAGAGGCGAGGGGAAGGATGGCCAGCAGAACTCGAGGCTGCAGGGAGGAGACAGGCACTGGTGACGAGCAAGATCAGGAGCAGGGGCGAACTGGTTTGGGCGGTGATCCTCCTCCGGTGGCGCCGTCGACTAGCGGTGATTGTAGGGTGCGAGGAGGCAGGTCGGTGACGCTATTTGTTGGGGTTCAGCGGACGGCGGCCATGGCTCGGCATCGGGAAACAGGTGGCATCAGCGCTGCCCTGTTTCTAACTGAAACAGGGGATAACGCGGGACGGAGCAAGGGTTGCCGGCGATCATCGGACACGGCTCGAAACTCTGACCTGCTACACCTGGAGGCTCCTCGGGTCAGGGGCAGACTTGTGGCCGGAGTTTGGGAGCAAGCGGTGGATGGTCGGAGGAGATCGACGTCGAACAGTGGGAGGAGGCGGAAATAGGGGCGCAAAGCTGGGGCGTCACTAGAAATCTCTCGATCCCGGCGATCCAGCCGTCGGATGGGGAGATCATCCCGGCTGTGTGTTCGACCGAAAGAGGAGGAGACGTGGCTGAAGTTTCAGCTCGATCTGCCTCCTGGATTGGCAGCATGATGTTGACGAAATGGCAGCGACGAGAAGGGCGTGAAGATTTAGTTCCTCAGGACAGAATTTCCAAATCCATGGAAGGGTAGAGGAGGAGAGTTGAGGCGACACACACCACTAGAAGACACACTTCATGATTTTTGTCAAAATATTCAACTCTACCCATTTGTTCTCAGGAGATTACAAATTATAAGATGCTGCCAACGGGTCTTTCCACCTCCCTACGCACAAAAACAAGTCAACAAGTAAAGAGATACAACTAGGTATAGGCGCCTTAATGGAGCTGATATCCTTCCCATTTGGGGGCTGATTTGCTCTGAACTTTCACTTGGAGTTTTCCTGCAAATAGTAATGGCGAAATCTGAAGATTATGGAGCATTAATGGGCGGATATCCTGCCTTAAAACTGATGGAACTCCACGGAGACCGAAGCTGGAATTTGCTGGAAATGGGAAGGCAGAATTCTGCATTTGGTGGGGTGTCTTGGAGGATTGTTGTTGGGGTATGCCCTTAAGGCTAATGTTTGAGGCCTTTGGGTTTGTAAAAGTATCATGTAATAAACTCTTTTGTTTATAAAAGGCATGATTATTATTCAGGTT
>JANTFE010022756.1:7158-25500 GCA_027562315.1 Costus pulverulentus | reverse complement strand
ACCAAATTTGAAATTTGAAAACTTTTTGATCAATCCAAGGTATGAATTCTTTGATTTTAATTTTAATCTTCTTCCAATTGCTAATATAAATCTAAAGGAAGAATGCATAATATTACTCTTGGATAAATATAGGAAAATT
Source organism: Costus pulverulentus (assembly GCA_027562315.1). Classification (NCBI taxonomy): domain Eukaryota; kingdom Viridiplantae; phylum Streptophyta; class Magnoliopsida; order Zingiberales; family Costaceae; genus Costus; species Costus pulverulentus. The sequence goes on along the minus strand of JANTFE010022756.1, from coordinate 25,361 downwards.
ATTGATTATTTCTTTTGCTATTTTTTTGTACTTAGAAGTTGCCAAAACAAAAACCACATATTGATTCGTCTAGATATAGTTCAAACGTGTAATCGGTACTTGACCGCAAAGCCTCATTGTGAACGATAATCTTTTTATTACTTCGATAAATCCGTGCACTTGCGGATAGCTATCACAAACACACATTAAAAGAAGAGTCATATACAGAAAAATCATCCATAAAGACATCCATAAAATCTTCAATAAAATCAGAAAAAATAGCCATCATGCATCTTTGAAATGTAGCAGGGGCATTACATAAACAAAAGGGCATTCTCCTATATGCAAAAGTTCCATATGGGCATGAGAAAGTGGTTTTATCTTGATCATTAGGTTGTATAGGAATTTGAAAAAAACCAGAATATCCATCTAAAAAACAAAAATGAGAGTGGTTTGCTAATCTTTCAACCATATGGTCAATAAAGGGTAATGGGAAGTGGTCTTCTCTAGTAGCAGCATTCAGTTTTCTATAATCTATGCACATTCGCCAACTAGTAATAGTTCTAACAGGAATTAGTTCATTATCTTTGTTTTTCATGACAGTTACCCCTCCCTTCTTAGGAACACAATGTACATGACTTACCCATTTGCTATCAGAGATAGGATAGATAATACTTGCATCAAGTAATTTCATAACTTCCTTTTTTATAACTTCTTTCATGGAGGGGTTCAACCTTCTTTGGAAATCTGCATGTGGCTTGTGCTCTTCTTCCATCAAGATCCTGTGCATACAAAAAGAAGGATCAATTCCTTTCAGGTCATCAATAGAATACCCAATTACCTTTCTATGAATCTTTAATTCCTTGAAAAGCAACTCCGTTTCCCTTTTTCCATGCTGTGCATCAACTATAACAGGATAAGTAGAATTAGGACCAAGAAACTCATAACGAAGGTTATCAGGTAAAGCTTTGAGCTCTATTTTTGGAGTTTGTTCTTTTTCATCACAAGCATTGCAATCTAGAAATTCATTACTTTCAGAATTGGTTCCTTCCTTAAGAATAAAATCAGAATTATATTCATGGGTATCAGCAAACAAATCATTAAGATCATAAATAATGTCATCCCTATCATGTACACTACAACAATATTCATAATTTGAAGGATTTTTCATGGCTTCATGCAAATCATACTCGATCTTTTCACCCCCAATGTTAAGTGAAAGCTTACCATTTTTTACATCAATGAGTGCACCTGCTGTGGCTAAAAATGGTCTACCAAGTATTATGGGGATTTTTGCATCTTCCTCCATCTCAAGAACTACAAAATATGCAGGGATGAAATACTTGCCTATTTGAATAGGCACATCTTCAAGAATCCCCACAGGATATTTAACTGAACGATCAGCGAGCTGCAAATATATTGAAGTTGGTTTAAGCTCTCCCATGTCTAGCCTCTTGCAAACAGATAATGGTTTTAGACTCACACTAGCTCCAAAATCACATAAGGCTCGGTCAAAAGTCATACTACCAATAAAACAAGGGATAGAGAAACTACCTAGATCCTTCAACTTAGGTGGCAACTTATTTTGAATAATAGCACTACATTCCTCGGTTAGAGCCACAGTACCAAAGTCTTCTTTTTTCCTCTTATTAGACATAATTTCTTTTAAAAATTTAGCATATGTAGGCATTTGCAATAAAGCTTTAGTAAATGGAATGTTAATGTAAAGCTTTTTCAAAATATCTAAAAATTTCCCAAATTGTTTGTCTAGTTTTTCCTATACTAACCTTTGAGGAAAAGGTACTGGTGGTCTATAGGGTAGAGGCAAATCAGATTTAGAATTATCTTCTTTACATGGCACATCCCCTTTTGGTTCATCACCCTTTTGAGGTGTTAAACTAGGTAGGGTTTGTTCAAGTTTAGAGGATTTTTCTAATTCTAATTCTTCATCATGATCACAATAAGACTCTTTTTCTTTAAGTTCAACCTTCCTGTTAAGTTCTCCTAGCTTCTTTCCACTTCTAGTGACAACAACATTGCAATGTTCGTTAGGCATCAGATTTTTTATGAAGTTCTCGTGAGCAGTTAAAGATTCTACTTGAGAAGCAATTTGGTTAACCATTCCCTTAAGATTTTGCATAAATTGAGTTTGATGAGTCATAAACTTGTCAAGCCAGGATTCTATACTAAAAGAATTTACCTCTTCAGTTGGAGTTTGCAATTCCTCATTCTTATTCTTACCATGATGATGACCATGTAACATTCTTTCCTCAGGATTCCATTAGTTATGGTTCAGGGATATTTCTTCAAATAGTGCAAAAGCATCTTCCACGGTCTTACTCATAATGGCTCCTCCTACAAAAGTATCAAAAATTAGACGGGTATCATCAAGTAAGCCATAATAAAATGTATGAAGTAAAGTCCAATTTTCAAGGCTATGGTGCGGGCACTTCCGTTGCAATTCATTAAATCTCTCCCATGCCTCACTGAATGACTCCCCATCTTTTTGTTGAAAGCTTATAATTTGATTTCTTAGTCGAATTGTCTTGCTTGAAGGGAAGTACTTTGTCAAGAAGGAATTTGAAAGTTGATTCCAAGTTGTTAAGGTTCCAGTAGGTTGTGATTGTAGTCATGATTTCGCCCGGTCCCTAAGATAAAAAGGAAATAATCTCAGTTTTAATGCATCATCAGAAACTCCACTAATCTTAATGGTATCACAATATTCAAGAAGAAGATGTAAGTGTTGATAGGGATCTTAAATTGGATCTCCTCCAAATTGATTCTGTTGGATCATGGTTAAGAAGGCATGATTAATCTCGAAATTATCGGCTTCAATGCTGGGTTTGATAATGCTAGAGTGTATTTCTCATGGCCTAGGGACAGCATAGTCCCTAAGTAATCTCTGTCCTGCCATTGGATTTAAATTTCCTATATAGTCTAAAGCAAACAGATTAAGTAACTCAAGTAAACAGAGAAGAACAGATAGATAAAACATGAATTAATCCTAGTCTAGTAATAATCTCAATATTTTCAATATTGACAAAACTAAGGTCCCCGGCAACGGCGCTAAAAACTTGTTGTGATCCGCAAGTGAGACCTATGTTGTCAAATACTAATCAATTGATTTTTCACTATCTAGGTAATCGAATGAAAGTCAGATAAATATCGCAAACACACAGAAAGATACTATCAGAGAGAGAAAACTGGGACTAGGATTTCATTCACTTAGATTTTCATGACTAGATGTACAAAGATGTTCATCAATCAAATTCTATTTTGATAAAGACATAATTTACCTAAAAAGGGATTATTCACTCTTGTACAGATAACCATGCAAGAATAAATCCTCACTTTCGTGCAAGATTCATCCCAAGCTAATGATAGTTAAATCATCAATCGAAGAACTCGAGGATCACTTTCGTGCATCCATATTCTAAGTTGATCGTCTCAAGCGGAAACTTAATGATCACCGTCGTGCATCCAAGTCTCAACATAAGTTTTGCCTATGGTTCTCTAACGTTATGATCCTCACTTTCGTGCAAGATCTCCACGTTTGACACAATAACTCAATCCTAAGTTTGTAATTGTTATCAAGGCAATACAAATCACTAAAATTAAATAATAAGAACAATCCTAAGAACATTCCTATCATACAGTTATAGGGTTCCAAGTTCTCAAGCAAGTCACCTTTCGGTCCTTATTGCGAGAACTCTAAATCATGATGACAAAAATAAACTTAAGAGAATCTTAGAGCAATAATCACATAGGCAAAATTATCAAAGTAGAACAATCATGATGAAAAATAAAAATAATCTAGTCATTAAGAAAATCAAAGGGAATTACTCCCCCATGTCCCAAAAGTAGTTTAAGATAGCATCGTGAAAGAATTGCAATAAGTCATGGTTTCAGAAGATCGAAAATCAAGGAAAAAGAAGAGTTTAAGAAAATACAGCACGGCTGTGAAATAAAACACAGCCGTAATTTGCAATTTGAGGCGATGAACAGTGTCGGCGCATCTTCTTTCTTCGATTCCTCTTCCAATTGATCTCCTTTTGATCTGAAACTTCTGGCGTGTCCTCTCCTCCTTCAAACGAAGCTTCAGTATGAAAAACACGGCCAGAGGTGGTCTGGATTGATCGCAGCGGCGGAACCCTAGGCGGCAGCGTGAATCCTGATTTCTCCCTTAACAGTCGATGAAATTGGAGCTTTCGGTGTGTGTGTAATCCTCCCTTCTCCCTCGTCCCCATTGTTTCTTACAGCTTTGAACATAGAGCCTTGGATCATCCGCAAGAATCGGGCGTCGGGATTGACCTCGGAGTCGCGTTCAGAATGAGAATTACGGCCGTGTAATAGTTCATGACAGTGCCGTAAAATCAGTCGAGTTTTCTGATCTGATGTCATCTGGGAAATACGGCACCATAATATGGTTTACGGTATTGCCGTAAAATCGAAAATCGTCTGAACTCTCTGTTCGGAAGTGACTAGAAAATACGGCCCGTGTAATCCTTTACGGTGGTGCCGTAAAATCAAGCAAAGTTTCTGTTCTGAAGCGCTCTACAATACGGTACCGTGTAATAGTTTACGGCCATGCCATAAAATCCGAAAATCCTTCTATTCGGAAATTCATCAAAATACAGCAGTGGCTCGGATTTTACGGTAGCGTATGAAAATATGGTACAGTAAAATAGGTTACGGCACTGCCGTAATTTGCTGACTTGCTCCGTTTTGCGTGAAATTTCTTGGGTGATCTCCTCTTGATGATGATAACTCTTCTATGTGTTTGATTTTGCTTGAAAATGCCTTGAAATAGTGCCTTTTTACTTGAAAATCATGAAAAACCAAAATAGAAGTAGACTTTGCAATATTCAATGAATTTAGCATGAAAACAAGTAAAAGATCATCAATTTAGCATGAAAAAATATCTGGAATGATACAAAATATACTATATATTTTGGTGTCATCAAGCTGCGTAGTCCCTAAGTGATCTTCTTTTTGCCATATCAACTATTTCTTCTATTTCTTCCTCTTGTGTTTCTTGTTGGTTCTCTTCAAATCTCAACTTCCTGCGCAATCTAAGGTTCCTGATCTAAGGTTCCTGCGTATGCAAAGCACATATGTCAAATAATTTCAAAAAAAAATAGAAAATAAAACAGAATATAAAACCTAATCTAGCAATACTCTCAATATCTCCAATATCAACAAAAACCAAGGTCCCCGGCAACGGCGCGAAAAACTTGTTGTATCCCAACAAGTATGTAGACAAAAACTTATTTCTGGTGTCACGGTAAAACTCGTTGTTTGGCGTATAGGGACTTTGTCACTCCCTGACACGGCTACAAAAACTTGTTATGTCACCATGCCTATTGTGTCTGCAAGTGCACGGATACACGAAGAAATATAATATATATCGAACCCACAGATACCCTGTTTGCTGAGTACTAAATAATTGATTTCTTGTTATCTAGGTGAATCGAAAGTATGCAAGTGACCAATAGAAGACTAAAATGGAAATACCAGAGAGAGAAGACTGGGACTAGGGTTTCATTCACTTTAAATTCTAGGACTAGATGTAAATATTGATTCGTCAATCTAATTTTATCATGGCAAAGACATAATTTACTTCATAAAAGGATTATCTCACTTTTGTGCAGACAATCATGCAGGGATCAATCTTCGCTTTCACGCAAGATTAATCCCAACGCTGAAAATAAGTAAACCATCAAACAAAGAACTCAAGGATCACTTTCGTGCATCCGAATTCTAAGTTGATTATCTCAAGTGGAATCTCAAGGATCACTTTCGTGCATCCGAGTCTCAACACAAGTTTTACTCATGGTTCTCTAACGTTCCGATCTTTGCTTTTGCACAAGATCTCCACGTTTGACAACTCGACTCAATCCTATATTCATATTATTATCATGGAAATTTGAGTACTAAAATCAAACAATGAGAACTAACCTAATTTCTTAAAGAAAGCTCCTAACATGCAATTCTAGGGTTCCAAGTTCTCAAGCAAGTCACCTTTCGGTCCTTATTGCGAGAACTCTAAAACATAAATAATAGTATGAATCTATGGAGAATTAAAGGGAATTACTCCCCCATGTCCCATAAAAGTTTAAGATAGCATAGTACAGGAGTTACAATAATCCATAGTTTCAAAAGATCGAAAATCAAAGAGAAAAGAGAGTTTAAGAAAACACACCACGGCTGTAATATAAATTACAGCTGTAATTTGCAAAGGGGGCACTGTTAACCGTGTAGGCGCCTCCTCTTTCGTCGATTTCTCCTCCAATTGATTTTGTTTCACGCTGAAACTTCTGGAGCACCTTCTCATCCTCTATGCGTAGCTTCCAATCAAATTTCACGGCCGGAGATGTGTTGTACGCTTCCCGGCGGTGAAACCTAGGGCGGCGGCGTGCAAGGCAATTTCTCCCTCTATGGTGGACAAAAATTAGGGCTTTTGGTCTCTTCCTCTTTGTCTCGGCGAAAGGACTTTTTCTTCTTCTTACGGCTTCGAATTTAAAGGTCTCGATCGTCGGCAATCTTCTTCGCAAAAATTGGGCTTCAAATTTGACTGTGGAATCGCGTTTTAGATTAGGACTACGGCAATGTAATATATTATGGCATTGCCGTAAAATCGGTCGCGTTCTCTGCTTCAAAATCTCTGAAAAATACGGCACCGTAAAATGGTTTACGGCAGTGCCATAAAATTGGCTGAACTCTCTGGTCAAAAATGTCTGGAAATTACGGGACCGTAAAATGGTTTATGGCAGTGCCGTAATTTCGGTGAATGTCTCTGGTCTGACGTCACTCCAGATTACGGCCCATGTAATTTCTTACAGCAGTGCCATAATTTTCAGGAAACTTTCTGATGAAAAATTCTCCAAATTATCCAATAGTGCTATGATATTACGGCAGTGTACGAAAAAACGGTAACGTAATATAGATTACGGCCCTGCCATATTTTGGTTTGTGGCTTCAATTCTCTTGAAATTTGATGTGTGATCTCCTCTTGATGTTGTGAACTCATTCATGCATTCGAATTGCTTGAAATTAACTGAAAATCGAGGCTTTTTGTCTGATAATCATTAAAAACCAAAAAGAGTGTAGATTCTATAAATATTGATAAAAAAAGGCATAAATATAAGCAAAGTCTATAAATATGACACAAGAACACCAATGAAATGACACTAAATTTACTATAATTTCGGTGTCATCAATGGGGCACTTATAAACAAAAATTATGATGATGCTATGGAATTAATTGAGGACATAGCCCTCAATCACTATCAGTGGTTAGGAGAGAGGAGCCAGCCAGCTCAAAATTCAGGGAAGTTTGATCTAAACATAATTAATTCCCAAGTAGAAAAAGTAGATTCACTTTCATTTAGACTTGACTCTATTAATGCTTCTACATCTAACTCCGTGACTTGAAATCTTTGTGGAGTAACGAGACATTCTTCACCCTTTCTGAACAAGTCAATGCTATCGGGAATTTCAAAAATTAGAATGATCCCTATGCGAGCATGTACAATCAAGGATGGAGAAATCACCTGAATCTCTCTTACAGGCTTAACCAAGGGCAAGTCCCTCTTGTAAATTTTTCTAATCAAAACTCTTGTTCTAATTTCAGGCCTCCTCTTGGAATACAACATCCATCTACCAACCAAAGACAGTCAGACCTGCCTCACAGGTCAAGATTGGAGTTGCTGATGGATAACTTTATGGCCAATTAGATGAAGCAAAATGACAGCATGAATGAGCATATTCGCCAACTAAATCTGCAAATGGAATCCATGTCCACACATTCGAAGACTCTAGAAAATCAAATTAGTCAGCTCACTCAGCAAGCCAATTCCGATTCCTCTTATAGGGCCAAGGTCAATTTTATTGCTCAAATAGAAGTTAACCCAATGAGCATTGTAATGCAATTACAACACGGTGCGGAATCCAATTGGAAAATCCTAAAATGCTCGAGCCTAAGGAAAGAACAGTGCAAGCCTCACCTGAGGAGAACCCATCTGTTGACCATGAACTAGAACCGGGGCAGCAAAACCCTAGAATATCAAAGGAGCAAGTCTACATTCCACCTCCACCCTACAAACTGCCTATCCCTTTCCCTCAGCGCTTAGCTAAGACGAAATTGGATAGGTAGTTTGGAAAGTTTTTGGAGGTATTGAAAATCCTGTACATCAATATTACCTTTACTTATGCTCTTTCACAGATGCCTGCGTACGCTAAGTTCTTAAAGGATATCTTATCTAATAAGCGAAAGATTGAGGAACAAGGAACGGTTACCCTCACAAAAGAATGCAGTGCCATCATCCAGAATAAGCTTCCAACCAAACTAAAACACCCAGGGAGTTTTTCCATTTCATGTCAAATTGGAAATATGCCTTTTGATAAAGCTCTCTGTGATTTAGGAGCTAGTGTTAGCCTAATTCCATTGACTATTTGTAAGAAGCTGGATATGGGTGAGATGAAGCCCACTTTTATGTCTCTTCAATTGGCTAACCGATCAGTGTGCCAACTAGTTGGGATCATTGAGGATATGCCGATAAAGGTTGGAGACTTTTTCATCTCAGCGGACTTCATAGTACTGGAAATGAAGAAGGATACGCACCTACCCCTTATCCTTGGGCGCCCCTTTCTTTCCACTGCTGGTGCTGTGATTGACGTGAAAAATGAGAAATTGGCATTGAACATTGGGGATGAGAAATTAGAATTTGATTTATCCTCCACACTAAAAAAGCCATCTTTTACAGGATCATGTTGCAACATAGACGTAGTGGAGGATAGCACTGAGCCTGCACTACCACTTGCTAGTGAACACCTGGAGATTTGCATCCGGAAGATGGAAACGAGGAATGTACTGATGAATCATAGGACCATGTAAAAATTGTAGATGCTGCCCCCATTGAAAAATTCAGAAAAATGCAATTCGAGACTATTGGTGAGGTTAAGTCCGGCTCATCTGAGAAGAAGGAGTTGGAATTCAAAACCCTCCCTAATAATCTTAAGTATGAATTTCTTGATGGTAACTCTACTTGTCTTGTGATAATTAGTGTTGATTTAAATGCAAAAGAAACTAAAAAGCTGTTGAACGAACTGCGCCTCCATAAACAAGTAATTGGGTATTCATTAGAAGATATTAAAGGTATTAATCTGTCGTTTTGCATGCATAGGATCTTTCTGGAGAACGACAGTAAAGCTTTAGTAGAGTTTCAGTGCCGCTTGAATCTGAATATGAAAGAAGTGGTCAAGAAGGAGATATTGAAATTACTTGATGCGGGGGTCATTTACCCAATATCAGACAGCGAATGGGTTAGCCCTGTGCACGTTGTGCCCAAGAAAGGTGGAGTCACTGTGGTCAAGAACGAGGACAACAAGCTTATCGCGACCCATACTCTGACTGGATGGCGCATGTGCATAGACTATAGGAAGCTAAATAAAGCCACGCGCAAGGATCACTACCCACTTCCCTACATCGACCAAATGCTAGAGCGACTTACGAAGAACTCTCACTTTTGTTTCCTTGATGGCTTCTCAGGATTTTTCCATATCACTATTCACCCAGAGGATCAGGAAAAGACTACTTTCACCTATCCCTATGGGACATTTGCTTATCGCATAATGCCATTTTGGCTCTGCAACGCCCCCGCCACTTTTTAGAGATGCATGGTTTCAATTATTTCTGACTTCATTGAGAATATAATGGATGTTTTCATTGATAATTTCTCGATCTATGGTACTTCTTTTGATATATGTCTTGCTAACCTCTCTAAAGTGTTGCAGAGATGTGCGGAAGTCAACCTGGTTTTAATTGGGAGAAGTGTCATTTTATGGTACGTGAAGGAATAGTGCTCAGCCACTTAATCTCAGAGTGTGGCATCGGGGTTGACAAGTGTAAAGTGGACTCCATTGAAAAGATGCCCCCACCTTGTTCTGAAAAGGGAGTTAGAAGTTTCCTTCGGCATGCCGGCTTTTACTGCCGTTTCATAAAAGACTTTTCTAAAGTTGCTAGACCATTGACTAATCTGCTTACTATGGATGTTTCTTTCTATTTTGATCAGGATTCCAAGACATCTTTCGAAAAATTGAAAAAGGCTTTGATTTCAGCCCCTATCATATAGCCACCAGATTGGTCCCTTCTGTTCGAACTTATGTGTGACGCTAGTGACTTCACAATCGGTGTGATTCTAAGACAACAAACTACATGCTATCTACTGTCACACCCCTAAGGATAGTAATTTCATAGCATATATATAAAAAAAATTAGCAATATGTATCCAGGATCAAAACACGATAACCTAATCAACATAACTTCTAAAATCTACTTTCCATCATCTATGAGGTAACAACAATTCAAATAGCCAATCAAAATTTCTCATTCTAATAATCAAAATCTGTTTATATCATAAAAAACAAGGCAATTCCAATAGCATGAGGTGGCAAGTTTTTGTCCTTTATGCTATTTTGTCTTTTTTTCTCATTTCCACTAAACTTTACAAGTTCTCATCCATTTTGATCACATTACTCTCCACTTAACTTCATAACTCTTTTCCATTCTCAACACCTAGTACTCAAGTTCTTCCATAAGGTAAAGCACTTTGTTCCATGTAGCACTTTGTTCCACAACTATCCCCATCTTCCCATTTCTAGGCTCATAGTCTTTTCCCTTCCGGGCGCATAGTCTTTTCCCTTTCAAGCTCATAATGTTATTCCCACTAGCATCGAAGACATAAACAAAATAAGGCATACCAAAAGAGGTTTATAGATAGATTTTATACGATTTGGATCATAGAGTCAAAAGTTATGCTAATTTGACTGAAGAAAGGTCAGCTTGACTTCACATAAGGATTCATAGTCGTTAAACATAGAATTGATTACTCTTCCATAGGCCAAACTTTACCAAGATTCATGGAAATCAGAACCAAATTGAAGTCATACATCATGTACAAGATCATTTCACATAAAATTGAAGTCAAAGGCAAACAATTACAAAGGAAGAATAAGAACTTGCCTATTATGCCCAAAATCACTTTCTATTTGTTTTATCCCCTCTCTTCCTCTTCCCTTTCATAGGGTTTCTTTCTCTCAAGGTTGGAATGAAGCCAAAAAGGAGGAATGGCAAATTTTTCCATATTTATCTCCTCATGCATGAGGAGATGAGGTGTACGCATAAGGGCAATTCCAATAGCATGAGGTGGCAAGGTTTTGTCCTTTATGCTATTTTGTCTTTTTTTCTCACTTCCACTCAACTTCACATGTTCTCATCCATTTTCATCACATTACTCTCCACTTAACTTCATAACTCTCTTCCATTCTCAACACCTAGTACTCAAGTTCTTCCATAAGGTAAAGCACTACAATAAAAAGATCATAGTATTTACTACTAACTCGTATGACTATTTTACCCCTTTTTTGTGAGGGTATTAACATCATGAAGTTGTTCTTCTTTTATCTGTTGAAGAAAATCAGATTGAACTTTGAGAGATGCAGTTAGCACTTTTGGCTTTTGAGTGATTATCTTGATATTCAAACCACAAAATTCTTCAAATAATTGCCATTGCTTTACCATTAAGCTTGCCACCAAGTTTGAAGACTTTCTACTAAGTGCATCAGCTACCACATTTGCTTTACCAGATTTGGATCATAGAGTCAAAGTTATGCTAATTTGATTGAAGAAAGGCCAGCTTGACATCACATAAGGATTCATAGTCGTTAAACATAGAATTTATTACTCTTCCAAAGGCCGAATTTTACCAAGATTCATGGAAATTAGAACCAAATTGAAGTCATACTTGATGTATAAGATCATTTCGCATAAAATTGAAGTCAAAGGCAAACAATTACAAAGGAAAAATAAGAACTTTCCTATTATGCCCAAAATCACTTTCTATTTGTTTTCTCCCCTCACTTCCTCTTCCCTTTCGTATGGTTTCTTTCTCTCAAGGTTGGAACGAAGCCAAAAAGGAGGAATGGCAAACTTTTCCATATTTATCTCTTCATGCATGAGGAGATGAGGTGTACAAATAAGGGCAAACCCTCAAAGATGTGAACCTTAAAGTTCATACTTAATACAAGGGCTGAGATGCTCATTTCCAAATGAAAGAGGCATATAGATCAGTATACTTCACATACAATACCATTTAGGCAATGTGTACATAGGTATGGTCAAGAAACCAAAAATTAGCATTATGGGGCCTGTTTACGTTGGTTTCACGTTCTTCCTATGATATTCCTTGGTATGATATTTATGTCAAAACAGAGGTTTTTGAATCTAGTTAACAGAACAACAAATTTTACTTAAATTGAAGCTCAATACAAAAAGTTTTGAGTGATGAAGGAGCAATAGGTCAAAATCTAGACAAGTAGATTTTAGAATTTCTAGGGTTAGGTAGAAAATCGATTATAAATCATTTATGACCCAAATCATGCAAATAAAGGCTCTAGATGTAGGTTAATCAGTCTACTTGATATACAAATGAAAATTTGGTATCACTACTATCACAAAATCTGCACATATAGCTCACTCACTAGATAAAGGTCCAAAGAGCAAAAGCAGATTTTCTGGGTTGGATTGGGCTGAGAAAACAAGGTCGATAACCTCTTCTAAAATACTACAATAAAAAGATCATAGTATTTACTACAAAAGCATAATGACTATTTTATCCCTTTTTTGTGAGGATATTATATTCCTCCTCCCTTAAAAGAAAACTTTAGTCCTCTAAAGTTATCATACCTTGAGTAGCAAAAAGATGAGGGTGAACTTTTCTCATTTCTTCCTCTAACTCCCATGTTGGTTCCTCAAAAGCATTATGTTGCCAAATAACTTTCACTAATGGTATGGCTCGATTCCTTAATATCTTCTCTTTTCTATCCACAATCTTTATAGGCCTTTTGAGGTAGGATAAGTCTTGATCAATCTGAATGGGCTCATAATCAAGTATGTGTCCAAGTGTTTAACATGTCAATTGATCAAAGCTGAACACCAAAAACCTAGAGGACTACTACAACCTCTCAAGGCGCCTGAAAGGAAGTGGGAAAGTGTTGCTATGGATTTTGTTTCTGGTTTTCCATTAACATATAGGAAACATGATGCCATTTGGGTGATTGTGGATAGGTTGACGAAATCTGCACATGTCTTGCCTATTAGAATGACATACTCTCTTGATAAACTTACAAGTTAATGTGGAAGATTTTAAAGATGATAATGAGTTGTGGTTTTATGTTTGATCATTTGAACATTAATGACTAATGTATGACGTTGTTACTGTCTTTGTACGATAAGTGTGAGAAGATCCATGACTTGTATGTGAGATATTTTAGTTGTGAAATATTGAGCATGTAAAGTTCAATGACTCATGTATGATATTCATTTTGGTGTTTGTAATATAAGTGTGAGATATATTGAATAAATACTATGGTTTTGGAATATGATGTATTTGGAAATATGAACTTCAATGACTTATGTAAGATATTGCTTTTGGTGTAAGATAAATGTGAGACAATTTATAACTTGTGTGTGATGATAATTAAGATGGCTTTGGATTACGATATGGCTATCTTATGATATGAAAGGATTGTGAGTAATAGAATAAAACGTTGAACTTTAACACTGTTATTTGACTTGTTGTCACCTCCTACATGATAATTGCACAGGTTCTCACTTGTGGATCCTAGATACTTCATGCCAAATTTTTTTTAATATGACTTTTGAGTACTTGATGACCATCAAGGGGTGTGACATCTACTATGCTACCCGGACCTTGAATGAAGCTCAGATCAACAATGCTACCACTGAAAAAGAGCTTCTCGCAATTAACTTTGCTTTTGATAAATTTTGATCCTATGTTATTAGTACAAAAGTAATTGTTTACACTGACCACGCTGCTATCTGGTACCTATTCTAACCAAGAAAGACACGAAGCCACGGTTAATTCGCTGGATCCTCTTACTCCAAGAATTTGATCTAGAAATCCACGACAAGAAAGGTTCGATGTAGTGTCTGATCATTTATCACGATTACCAAACAATGAGAAAGAAGAGAAAGACTGCCACCTGGACACTAATGATTATTTTTTCGATGAATAGCTTTTATCTCTGACAGGAATTGAAGCGCCCTGGTATGCCAACTTTATTAATTATTTGGTATCTAATATCCTTCCTTTTGATCTTTCATGGCAGCAAAAGAAAAGATTCCTGCATGATACCAAATACTATTATTGGGATGACCATCTATTATTTTGACGATGTGCCGACGGCCTATTCAGACGCTGCATACTTGAAGAGGAGATCCAGGATGTTTTATATCACTGCCACTCCTCACCTTACGGGGGCCATGCTAGTGCTTCGAAGACAACCTTCAAAGTACTACAATCTGGACTTTACTGGCCCACTATTTTTTGTGGTGTCTGGCGATTTATCACCCACTATGATCAGTGCCAGCGGTCAGGGAATATTTCAAAACGATTTGAGCGTCCATTAAACAACATTCTGGAGTTAGAGATCTTCGACGTATGGGGAGTTGACTTCATGGGACCATTCCCATCATCATGTGGACATCGATTTATACTGGTTGTTGTAGATTATGTCTCCAAGTGGGTGGAAGCCTTAGCCAAGCACACTTCAGATGCTAGAGTGGTAACCAAAATGCTCAAGCGCGCCATTTTCCCCAGATTTAGCGTACCGCATGTACTAATTAGCAACGGGGGCTCCCATTTTCTGAATCATAAGCTAGCATCCTTATTAAAGAAGTATGGGGTGAATCACAAAGTTGTAACTCCTTATCGCCCACAGACAAGCGGGCAAGTTGAAGTCTCAAATAGGGAGATAAAGAACATCTTGCAGAAGACAATTAACCTTTCGCGAACTGACTGGTCACTGAAAATAGATGATGCGCTTTGGGCTTATAGAACAGCCTTCAAAACCCCACTAGGAATGTCTCCCTACCAACTTGTGTATAGCAAGTCTTGCCATCTGCCTATTCAGGTTGAGCACAGAGCCTACTGGGCAGTTAAGAAGCTGAACTATGACCTCCAAAGTGCTGGCAAGACCAGAAGGCTTCAACTCAATTAGCTTGATGAAATTCGCCTCTCTGCCTATGAAAATGCAAGGATCTACAAGGAATGAACAAAGAGATGGCAAGATAAACATATTGTTCCTAAGAGTTGTCAAGAGGGAGATCAAGTTCTTCTATTTAATTCTCGTTTGAAGCTTTTCTCTGGAAAGTTAAGAACTCGATGGTTTGGACCGTTTATTGTGAAAAAAGTCTTCCCCTATGGAGCTATTGAAATTTGGCACCAACAAACTGGAAATTTAAAGTGAATGGTCAACGGCCTAAACTCTGTTTTTAAAGTGACACCATTGAGAAGGGCATCTCCTTTCAGATCTTCGATCCCCCACCTGCGCAAATACCATAATTATTTAGACATTGGTCAAGCTAATGACCTTAAAGAAGCGCTTATTGGGAGGCAACCCAATCTCTTGCTTTTAAACTTTTTATAGCTTCTTATTTATTTTTGCTCCTTAGCCTTAGTAGTTTTTCAATTTTCTTTCATAATTATGCTTTCTAGGTAATACCCAGCTGATGGTAATTTTTTTGAAATTTTTTAGGTACTTGCGAGCCATTCACGGTCGCAACCGTGCATGCATGGACGGCCGTGAATGGCTCATTACACTTGTCCGCGAGAGTGCCAAGGCACTCACGGGCTGGGGTGTGCATCCGTACATGGCCGTGAATGGCTTGTAATATTTTCTGCCAGCGCATCAAAAATTTCACAAGCAGGGGTGTGAAGAGACACACGGCCGTGACGCATAACTGACATTCGCATCAATTCAGCACCAAGGCTCACACATGCTCGACCGTGCATGCCTTCAAGGCCATACACGCTACTATTACAAAAAGGCACCGCATACACGCCCTCTTACACACTAGTGCAAGAAACCCTAGCACGCCACCGCCATTCCGATCAGCCACCTCCAGCACTTGATCGACTTCCAACGACCCACCACCATCTTCTCCAAGCTCCGACGAGTCTTCCCACCATTTTCTGGTGCCTATTAGTGCTTTCCGACGCAGATCTGCCACTTCCATGACTTTCGCCACCACCTGCAGATCTGTTGCCACCGGCCTTGCATCTACACCGTTGTCGTCTCTGACAACTCCCTTCCACCTTCTAGTGCTTTCCCATTAGTTTTCATGCCACCAGCATGTCTCGACGCAAGTAGGTGACCTCCAAGCATGATCCTTCCTCCTCTAGTGCTGCCACCGAGCAGCAACTAGCACCTACTACACCGCCTATGCCTTATAGCATCCTTTGTCGTGATCCTGAGCAGTTCGCCAAGTTGAATGCATGGACGCGGCCGCAAGTAATCACAATAAGGTTTCTTGATCATGCAAAGCTAAATACACTAGGCTTTCACGTAGATGTTCAATGGCTTTTCCAACACGTGGGGTGGGATCAGTTCTTCACCATCTCCTACCCTACATACATCCCCACTGTGCTGGAATTCCTATCTTCAATAGAGCTTCATGCCAACATCCACACCGACGACGATGATGGCAGTCTCTCCTTCCAACTCAACAATACCGAGTTCATCCTCACTCTTTCCGAGCTAAACTAGATATACGGTTTTCCTACCAATGGGATGCGGTTGATCCCGAATGAGTTTAATGCTAACACATTTTGGGAGCATCTCACCGGTGTCCAGCCTTTCGATACCAAGATAGCCAGAGCCACCTTCCTCGGCAATCCAATTCTAAAGTATGTGCATCGAGTCCTTGCACATGCTATCTTCGGCTGAGGGGAGTCTGATGGTCTTGTGCGAGCTTCTGAGTTACTATTCCTCTAGGCCATGCTACATGGAGCCCTCCTCAACATAGCCTTCTACTTTGCTAGGCAACTCCAGAAAGTCTCTAGAGCACCGAAGCGTGCCATCACTCTCAAGGGACTCCTCACCCCACTTGCTCTTATGGTTGGGATCCAGCCCTACCAGATAGAGCAAGCCCGGGGGAACTCCCATCTTGACCTTGATTTCTGCATCTCGATGCGGATGCTAATCAAGGAAGGATGTTTTTCCCTGGGAGTGATTGTTGGTGTATATGCCCTAGGACCTAGTATTGGTCCATTATTGTAGTACTTGACATTGATATTTATATCATTCTGGTATTGTCATTATCTATGTTTGTCTACATATGTGATTATGTACTTACATGATAATGTCCCTGGAGACATATTGGATCTGTGCTCAAATGATTTTCCCCAGTCAATGCACCTGAGTATATATGGGACAACTCTGGTACTTGTGAGACTGGTATATGGGCTGGTTAGGCAAAAGGTGCTAACGCAAACATATGGGTATATCAGTGGTGGATATACTGGATAGACCTGCTGTGAGGCAATGACTTGGTGTCATGAGTTACCTTCACAAGTGATAGGAGATGCATTGATCCCTTGACTTGAGGTCATTAGCCATTCTATATCAGTGGTGGATATACTGGAAGCTCTATGTTCTTGAGCAGCCAATTCCTGAGCCATTTCCATGCTCGGCCTCAGCGGCTAAGAAGGATGCTTATGATAAGCATCAGGCTGATACTTTAAGGGTTGCTAGTTTGATGCTAACCAACATGTCGCCCGAATTAAAAGGGCAATATGAATCTAAGAGTGTCTCTGAGATTATTTCTAATCTAAGGTAGCTCTTTGATGAATTGGTTTAGCTCAACCCTCGTAAAGTAGACATTCAATATGTTGAGCCCAAAGGCTTAACTAAGACATTAAAGATAAAGATGGAAAGAGTCAGGAATAATAAGTCCTACTCATGTGGAGGACCACCTAACATGATAAAGGACATAGTGCGGCTTCAGAATGAGAAGAAGAGAGGCAAGACTTCGTCTTTATGCTCAAGTATTTATGTTACAGAAGTCAACCTTTCTACTTCTATGTCATGGGTATTGGATACCGCATGTGGAGCTCATATTTGTACAAATATGCTGGGGCTCAAGAAAAGTAGATCGGTGTGGGCTGGAGAGATTGACCTACGAGTTGGAAACGAGGCACAGGTTACTGTAGGAGTTTTGATTCTCTCCCTGCCTTCTGGACTTCAATTAGAGTTAGATAATTGCTACTATGTACCTTCGCTTACTAAGAACATTGTATCCATTCCTTGCTTGGCAAATAAGGGATTTAAGTTTGAAATAAATAAGAACTCTTGTTCTTTTT
>JANTFE010022749.1:0-19544 GCA_027562315.1 Costus pulverulentus | reverse complement strand
AAACACATGCTTCCGCTTGCAAAGTTATGCGCCACCCCCTTAGTGTTTTCGCCCCCCTCTTGGAAGGGGTTTCACATGCTTGCGCTCCCCCTTGAAGGGGACCCTTCAGCTCGAAGCATCCTATTAGATTAGAACACATATTAGTCTCAATCATGTCAAGGTTGTCTCATGTTCACCAAGATATCTCGACTAAGGACAATACTGCATGTCAGCCAAGCTGAACAGCATTGAGACATTATTCAGAAGTATACATATGGCAGCAGATAATGTAACAACCTGAATAACAACCATTGCCTTTATAAACATAGAGTTTATACATGATACTGATATAATCCCAAGGCCTCAAACATTAGCCTTAAGGGCATACCCCAACATTTCTATCTCTGAAAATTGTAAAATATCCCTAGGGTTTCCCAACATTTCCTAGTGGCTGCATTCAATTTTCTATAATCTATGCACATGCGCCAACTAGTTACTGTCCTAATAGGAATCAATTCATTATCTTTGTTTTTCATTACAGTTACTCCCCCTTTCGTATGAACACAATGAACAGGACTTACCCACTCACTGTTAGAGATAGGATAGATAATACCTACATCAAGTAATTTTAGAACTTCCTTCTTCACAACTTCCTTCATAGAGGCGTTAAGTCTCCTTTAAATATCTGCATGTGGCTTGTGCTCCTCTTCCATCAAAATTCTGTGCATACAAAAGGAGGGATTAATTCCTTGCAAATCATCAATAGTATACCCAATTAACTTCCTATGAATCCTCAATTCCTTAAGAAGTAACTCAATCTCCCTTTTCCTAAGCTATGCATCAATAATGACAGGGTAAGTAGAATCAGGACGAAGAAATTCATAATGAAGATTATCAGGTAAAGCCCTAAGTTCTACTTTTGGAACCTTCTCTTCTTCATTCTTTTTATCATCAAAAATAGTGCAGTATAATAATTCATTAATTTCAGAACTGGTATCTATATCAAAATCAAGAACAAAATTTAAATCAGAATCTCTTGCAGAACTCTCAACAAATAAATCACTAAGATCATAGACTGTGTCATCTACAGCATGTATACTTGATACCATCTGCAAGTGCACAGATTTATCGAAGTAATAAAATAAGATATCGTTCCCTACGAGGATTAGGTGGTCAAGTACCGATTGCATGGTCGATCTATATCTAAATAAATCAAGTCATGGTTTTTGTTTTAGAAACTTCTAAGTACAAAATTAAAAGAAACAGAGGTAACATTTTTGGGTAAAAATCAATATGGAGAAAATCGGGATTCGGGGTTTTTCCACATTGACAAATATGAATTTAGTAAAAATAAATCTTTAAACAGAAAATTATAGTTTTGAAAGGAATTTTTCCTAGGGTACAAATTACCTTCTCCCGAAGCGTAATTCGGTATTTAATTACACTAATCCCCTACTCTCGTGACAATTAATGTAACTAAGCCCATTAAGTTCAATGAAAAACCATGGAATCCTTCAAACGAATCTGAACTACTCCCGTGATCGGATTCATAGGTTTGAAAAGAATAGATATGATGTTGCGATTCACCTCTCGGTCATTCTCGCAATGTCTAAGACGTAAAATTACTTGATCAGGGTAAATTACGGAATAGACACAATTCTAATCAAATAAAATCTATAAAATTTATGTAAAAGATTTAAAACAATAGATATAATCCATGAATTGTCAACGGGCTACTTTCCAAATCCAAAAAATAGGTTTAAGCAAACATGTTCTTTGAATACAGCATGTTTAGTGATGAATTCAACATGTAATCTCTCGAAAATAATGCAAAAAGACACTAGGACAGTGATTAGAACTCTTCCCCTCGATCTGGAGATGAAGAAGAAGTGATCAAACCCCTCCTTTGCGTGATCTTTCGTCGGAATTCTGCCCTGGAAGTGATTTTTGCCCTAGCCGCCGCCTCTATTCGTGTTCATTCATAGAAGCCCCCGAAACCGTTCCAAAGCCCTTCCTTTTATAGTCTAATCAGTATAAAACTCATCTAGGAAGGTTTTTGGAGAGTTTGGTTCAATTTGGAGTTGAATCGAGTGAGAAACACGAAAAACAGAAATATTCACCTCCTGTAATGTGTTTACGGCCGCGATCGTAAATGTCTCTGTGCATACAGCACCTTGTACACAGAAAATTTCATGGACCGTGGAGATTTCACGGCCTCACCCATGAAAGTTTCTGTGTATATTTTAACTTAGCACTTTTTTTGCCCTTTCAACGCCAGATTTATGGCCGTCCCCAAAATTACGACCAAGGCCGTGAAAGTTGCGTTCTTCACCGTTTTTGCTCCAAATTTGACGTGTAAGCTCGTAATCTCCTCGGGAATTATATTATGGCTTCAAAACTCTCAAAATCCATCATTTTAAAGCTATTTTACCTACATGTTCAATAAAACCAAGAAAAGTGAAGCTTCTGTGCCTAGTGAAGTAAAAACACCAAAATTAGCACAAAATTATGCAATTAAGATCAAAATATGATCTAAAATATTGGAAAAAATGTGGTATAAATACAACGCATCAAAATACCCTAGACTTTGAATTTTGCTTGTCCTCAAGCAATACCTTGATATGTATAAAGAATGTAAAGAAAAGGAACACTCATTTGTTTTTGCCCCTAATGACATCCTTAGTCCACAAATTAAGCAATTAATCTTTAATTTAATGCCCATTTCTAACTCAAGTAATTCAAGAAAAATCATAATAGAGATAAATTCCCAAGAGGTTGCAATCCAAGAAAGATAAAATTCACAATTCATGTCATAATATTCATTCTTCACACACTAAATATCAGATACTTTCAATTTAATAAATCCACATTACTCAATAGATAAAAATTTATTTCAAGAATCTTGGTGATATTAAAGATAAGAGATTTTTAAAGCAATTTGGTCTTTAAACTGTTATGTGCTATTTACTGTTAGCATCATAACATTGTTTAAAATATACCATAGAGCAGTACAATTTAACTCATAGTCTCAATCTTAAAGTCAGCGGAGTTATCCACTTGACCTACAACTCTCTCTTTTTCTATACTTTTTATTTTTTTCTTCCTTTTTTTCATTTTTATTTTTATTTTTAATTTCTGGAGAGAGCCGGTCAAGGGCAAGGTACTTAAATCGTTATCGATGCTTCATCGCAATAGATTTAAAATATACCAATTCATGATATAATATAACTCATGACCTCAGATCACTCAACCAGACGAGTTGGAGCAAGTCTCAGTTAAAGAAATATCACTAATTTTCTATTCATAAAAATTTTCATCAAGCAAAAATAGATAAATTAAACTTCAAGTATAAAGATACTATGCATGTGTTGCATGAACATATAACTATTCGCATATGCATTTTATCAATACCAAAATTGAATTTACTCAATAATTTAAGTCTTCATGAAATTTCAAAAATTTCCTAAGTCATCCAATCAATCACTCAAAATGTTTCCTAAGTCTAAAATTAAGGATAAAATAAATTTAATTATTCTTAACAGTCATGAACATTCAAAATACATATCTATAAAGCTTTTAAGGAAAGTAAAATACATGGGGATACCTAGACTTAAATTGTTGCACATACATGAACATTAAAATAAATGAATGATAGATTTTAGAAAAATTTTGTAAGAGTTTCCGTTAAAATGTGAGCAAAACCCTATACAGTTATATCAAAAGATGAAAACATGACCCCGAAAAATCTAGAAATTGTATCACATTAAAGATAATCATATTTTACAATATAAACAAGTTTCAAACATTAAATACCATCATGTATCACTATTGAAATCATATTTTACCGTACTCACAAAGAAAATGTCATCATCATGGTCGGTACATGATTCACGGCTGCACTCGTGATGGTCTCGTTAATCACATTTCTCTCATATAAAAATTCTCCAAAAATTCCTACAAAGAAAACAACTTATCAGAAGATTTTTCATCAATAAAAATTCATCATTACATGCTGCAAAAATTCCTAAAAATTTAAATAAAATCAAAAACCAAAAACTAAGAATGCAAAAATTAATGAAATTCAAAAATTTTGAACTGCCTCCCAAAAGCGCTTGTTTAAGGTCATTAGCTTGACCACAGCTTCATGTCATGGTGGAGTTGGTGAATCTATGCTATAGTAGAGAGCATATGGTCTTCTTCTTTTCCTCCGTCTCAAGAGTGTGCCCACCAAATATATCTAGTTAAACAGGTGGTTCCATGTTGTAGTATCCAATACATGCATACAAAAACAAAAGTTAGAGTCATGCAAAGAATACTCAATAATTTTTTTGTATTTATCCAAAAGTAAAATCATGTTTTCTTCCTTTAGATTTGTATTAAAAATTGGAAGAGAACTGAAATTAAGATCAAAAAATTCATGCCTTAGATTGCTCAAGAAGTTTTCAAATTTGGTTTTTCTCTTACCTCAATGTCAATGTGATCAAGTATCTCATGTGTTATTATCTTTTGGGTACCTGTGGTTAGATTTGAATCAAATAATATTTCAGCTATCCCATCATCTTTATCTTTTAAATAATCTCCATCATCTATCATGCAAATTTCTAGTGAATTTTCCTGGAGAAAAGGGATTGATGGTTCACATGGTAGTGGTGGTGTAATATACTCAGGATGCTCTTCCTCATCTTTTTCCTCAATTTCTTTCTCTTTAGTGGGGTATTTCATCCTAACACTATCAAATTCATCCCCATCTATCTCACTATTTCTTACTTGAGGATCCTTAAATTCATCATCTTTCTTCTCATAAGACTCCAAAAGTTCAAATTTCTCTTCAAACATGTCCCAAATATTTGTGTTGCAAGACACTTCATTATGTTAGAGGGGACTAGATGGCTAGTAAAGTGCAGAGAAAGGGTATTTAGAATTTTCAAAATCATCAAAATTTGAAGAAGTTAAATCATAATCTATAATTGCAGTTATGTCTAATGATTGTTCCAACTCTACAAAATTTTCAAATTCATCATAGATTTCTTCCTCTATGTCATTTTTATCAGTGCCATAAATTGTAGTATGAATTTCTTCACTTTGTTTGTCTATAGCAGCTATATAGTTTTCAAGCAAGATTTATAAGTTGGATTTTTGAGGTTCACTAAAGTCTGATTGTGGAATAAAGGTTGGGTCATTCTGATAAAACAAGTTTTGAGTGTTCTCCCAACTTGGATTGTAGGCACTAGGGCAAGAGTTAAGGCATGAAGGAATCCCTAATTGACATTCAGTAAAATGATGCCCATGATATCCACAAATATCGCAAATAACATATTTCAACTTAGAATATTGCATGCTTAAATGTTTAGGATGTTGAGTAAAATAATTTACCATTGCTGCATGTGATTGTATTGAATCTATATTCTCTTGTCATTATTAGTGGCACATACCTCTAATTCGACAATTGGCATTGGTTAAACATCATATTTGTAATAAAACTCAGAAATACAAAATGTAAAACAGGAATTGCGGAAGAAAGCTTAAAATATATATATTCTAGTGATTTCCTAAGTTCTCCTGTTCATACAATGTGTTAATCCAAAAAGAGAAAAATAAAATAAACAAACTAAAAAATGCAAAAAAAAAACAAACAAAACAAGAAAAATAAAAACAAAAACAAAAATCAAAAAACAAAATTAAAATTGAAATAAACGAAAAATGTCTTGTCTATAAATCTCACAATTAAATCGATATTGGCTGGCCTGATCCCTGGCAACGGCGCCAAAAACTTAATACGATCTGCAAGTGCACGGATTTATCGAAGTAATAAAATAAGATATTGTTCCCTACGAGGATCAGGTGGTCAAGTACCGATTACATGTTCGATCTATATCTAGACGAATCAAATCATGGTTTTTGTTTTGGAAACTTCTAAGTACAAAATTAAAAGAAACAGAGGTAACGTTTTTGGGTAAAAATCAATATGGAGAAAATCGGGATTCGGGCTTTGACCACATTGACAAATATGAATTTAATAAAAATAAATCTTTAAACAGAAAATTATAGTTTTGAAAGGGATTTTTCCTAGGGTACAGATTACCTCCTCCCGAAGTGTAATCCGGTACTTAATTGCACTAATCCCCTACTCTCGTGACAATTAATGTAACTAACCCCATTAAGTTCAATGAAAAACCAAGGAATCCTTCAAACGAATCCGAACTACTCCCGTGATCGGATTCGTAGATTTGAAAAGAATAGATCTAACATTGCGATTCACCTCTCGGTCCTTCTCGCAATGTCTAAGACGTAAAATTACTGATCAGGGTAAATTATGGAGTATACACAATTCTAATCAAATCAAATCTATAAAATTCATGTAAAAGATTTAAAACAATAGATATAATCCATGAATTGTCAACGGGCTACTTCCCAAATCCAAAAAATAGGTTTAAGCAAACATGTTCTTTGAATACAGCATGTTTAGTGATGAATTCAACATGCAATCTCTCAAAAATAATGCAAAAAGACACTAGGACAGTGATTAGAACTCTTCCCCTTGATTTGGAGACGAAGAAGAAGTGATCAAACTATTAGTGTTTATGCCCTACAGACTAATTTATGGACATGGTCCAGCATTATTTGAATGTACTTTGGTAGAATCAATTAAGGCATGGTCGTTATTATGGAGATTGCTTTACCTACGTTGATATATTGAATTTCATAAATAATGTCCCATGAGTTTGGTTGGATCCATTCTCACAGTAATCCCTAGTCAAGGTGCCTTAGCCGATAAGGGAGAGCTTTGGTGCATGTGAGACTGGTGTATGGGCTGGTTAGGTGCGATGCACAGTAACACATACATACAAGTGCATCAGTATTAGTTGCACTGGAGTGACTGACGCAGCGGATGTGTAGGACGGTTTCCTTAAGCAATACTCTACTGTGGGGGAGACTATGATGCAGAAATCCGAGAGAGGGTCTTGAGACGAGGGAAAAGAAACATGCACGATCGGTGAAAACCCGCGGAGAAAACCTAATGGAATAGTGCAAGATGTAACTTGAGCAACACTCGGAGCGGAAGAGAAACCACGGATCGAATTACTATTGGAAAACACTCACCTCGATCGCATAGCCAATTTTTTTTGGGAGCATGCGCACGCGCACGCGTTCTTCACGATGCTACGGCAACGAGCTACTTTGCTCGCCCAAGACGCAAACACAGTAGGATGAAAATGCAAAGGACCCGGTGCCCTGGGGGGATTCGCTGGGTGTTTTGATTGAAAGCAAGAAACAGCGTACAATGATTACACGGGTCGAGGGAACTCTAGGCGAGCTCCTCGGAGTCTTGCTATACCTAAGGGCTTCGCGTGGGGGAAGGCACAAACTACAACAATAACTGAAGAAAACACATAGCCCTCAGCCCTCTTTTATAGAACAAGAGGGGAGGAGGGTCACAAGAGAAACATGTGGGGTGGTTAGAGAAGCCAACCACCCCGTAACAAACTAAAGAGGATCAATATTCCCTCTTAACAACCTAAAAGTAGATAGCTCCCAACTATTCTCTGATAGAATACCTGATGTGGCATGAAGCATCGGGCGGAAGAGTTGTCGATGTGGCCATTGTCCGGGCCCAAGTGGCGCTACACCATCTCCGAACACGCTGCCACGAAGCAGCAGAACTTGCTGATGGTGGGCTGGTTCTGGATGATGTTGGCGGTTTCTTGGGCTGAGTTGAGAACCTGGTTGTTGTAATGGTTGGCGGAATGGTCATAGTCAGCTGCCGGGTCTCGGATCAGCCTTTGAGTGGTGTGCAGCGGATGAAGGGACATCGTTGAGGCCAGAGAAGACACATTGATGGTGCGGATGGGGCAAGTTGTGGCTGTAGAAGGGCTCATCACGCCCACAAAATGGTCCGGGGGATGCAAGGACCGCTGCGAGCGTCGAACGGGGTGGAAAACAACCTCTTCTGGCTTTTTGGGGCTAAGCACGAGCTGGCCATGTCGATGGTCACGGCCGTGCTCCGCATTTGCATTCTGGCCTAAGACATGCACGGCTGGGGCGTGCTTGGCCGCATATGCGTGCTTGTCAGCAGCGGGTTGGCCCGAGACATGCACGGCTGGGGCGTGCTTGGCGGCACGGGCGTGCTTGTCGGCGGTGGGTTGGCCCGAGACATGCACGGCTGAGGCGTGCTCGATGGCACGGGCGTGCTTGATGGTGGCTTGTTGCCCGAGACATGCATGGGTGGGGCGTGCTCTGTAGAACGGGCATGCTTGGCGGCGGCTGGTTGGCCCAAGACATGCACGAGTGGGGCGTGCTCGGCGACACAGCCGTGTCGGGCTATTGGGATGGGGGCCGAGAGGTGCACGGTTGGCAGCACGGCCGTGGTGATGGCCGTGTCGGTGTTCACGTCTACAGTCGACCGTGTCACGGCCGTGTCTGGGCGCACGGCCTGGCCGTGTCGGGGGCTGTAGGGCATCGTTTGTGCCAGAATTTGCGGGGCTTCTTCCTCCAGCCCTGGGAAGTCTTCCCAAGTGTCTCCATGAGGGAATGGGCCCTCCTCATTGGCATCTATGACTTCGTCAGTGACCCACCGTGAGGATTGACTTGTCTAGTGAACAAGTCAATTTCACATGAACAGGTCAATTTCATGTCTAGATTTGATGATGAATGTGTTTTGATGCTGTGTTACGTATCTTCGTTAATGGGTGACCAAATTGATTGTCATTGGGCATATCATAAATCATATAGAGATGTCGATGACTAATAGTAGGATTTGCCCTTCCTTAAGAGGAAGCATGATATCCACTTAGGGGCGTCCCACCTCATTGGTGCAAGATGGGAATGTATGGCCATACTGTTTATGTCATGACCAATAGATTGGATTAATAAACTTGAGACGAATCCAATGGCACGATATCAGTTTAGGCAAAGGGATCTATAATGCATGAGAATCCTCATTGCTTGTTAGGGAGTTATTGCTAGATGACTTAAGTCCTATGACATGGATAGTAGTGATGTGTTGCTAGATACCTCTCACTACTTATGATGTTTCATCATCATTGCCATCGTTATATGGATCCTACGGGGTCACACGAAATAGATTCTTGACGTTGCTTTACTCAGAAGCCTTGAGATCAAGTTATTAGATAACTTGAATTTATTTGGAAGATATCATTAGCGCCAATGGGCCTGATGAGTTGGAAGAGAATTATTGGAACCAAACTTCATTTTTGGCAGGTTGATCCGTAATTGACCAAGATTGGTCACAATTAGGTTAGGGTTGCGTTGGGTTGGATCCAATGGCTTAATAAGCCCATGCAATGAAGTTTGCGGTAGCTCATTACCCAAAGAGGCTCAATAACAAATTCTCATGAAGAGAGAATTGGCTAAAAGGGTATAATGGGGAGAAACCCAACTCCATTGGCGCCTAAGGGCATAATGAGGTTTGGGTGGCACAATTTGCTTCATTAGGAAGCATTATGCGCCTCCCCTTAGTTCATTGATGGTATGCTTGCCTTCATGGCAAGACTTGGGGCTTATATGGCTTATTGGACTTGTATAGAAAGTCTTGAGCACATATGGAAGAGGGCTCGTGGTTTATGGAAATTTTTTGGAATATTTCCTTACTTCAAACCTTAACCGCTCACCTCCCCTTAACCCTAGCCGAATTCCTCTTGAAGTGTTGCACCACCCTCTCTTGTTTCACCGCCTCTTGCTTCTATTAAATAGATGCATGCGTGAGCCTTTGTGACACACATCAATTGGCGAAAGTAAGATAAGAGAGCGTGAGCAAGATCAAGTGGTAAAGAAGAAGGATTGCTTGGTGCAACTTCTCTTCCTCCTTGAAGCCGCAAGCATCCTTTCATCTTCCTCTTCCCTTGGTGCAAGAAGAAGGATTGCTTGGTGTCTTCTTCCTCTTCCTAAAGGCTGAATCTCATCTTCTCCTTCACCTCTTGGAGTGAGGAAGATTTGAGGTTGGCGGCATCATCTTCCTTCTCCTCTCCCTTGGCGCAACTTCCTTGAAGGTGGCACAAGTGAAGTGAAGGATCTCTCAAGGCTTTGATTCTCTTTCCGAGGCTAGCACCAAGCATGGAAGGGATCAACGTTGAGAAGGTCGACATGTGGATACTTGTAGAGGATGAGCACTTGAGTGTCTTCAACATAGCTTCATCAACCAAACGAGCAAGAGAGGTATCATCTCTAACACATCCTTTTGTTCTCTCTCTCGCATGGATCCTTGGGAAAGGAATATGTTTCGGGTGTAATGCTTCTTCCACTGCGTCCTGGGACTATAATTTTTTTAATTACACCCAGTATTCCCTAACAGTGGTATCAGAGCTACTTGTGAGAAACACAAGGTGTACATATGCTTGTGTGAAAAATTTTTCAAAAATTTTTCTCTCATCCTTGCGCGTTTCACCTAGAAGGCGTTTTCATTCAAACTTCTCTTATCAATTTTATGGCTGATTTTGGATTAAGTTTCTAATTGATTTAAGATCAAAGGCACACGTAATTTTGTCAAGTAGGATGGGCATTGTGTTTTCGGACTGGCTGGGTCTCTTGATCTGACAAAATTGCCAGCTGATAGGATCTTGAAACCATCATGAAACTTGATCTTGATTTTAGCATAAAATCGGTTGAGAGAGTGCTTTGGATGAAGTAGGTGCATAAGGTAATTAAAATTTGATACATGTGGTTTTTCAAGTTTTAATACATGCGCCCCTTGCCTATTGTGTGGGTTGATATGGTCATAGTGAGTGCCCTCTTGTGTTGTGGTGTGGAAGGATATTTCCACTTGTGATGAATGCTTGTAAAATCCTTTTGCCACCTGCGGGAGGTTCTTCCCCCTTTCATGATGTGAAATTTTTATGTATCTCTCTCATCTTGTTTTTATAATAGATGTAGAATTGTTTACGTAAGATAGATTAATGTTTCATCAAGACAACAAGGTGTCTTCTTCAACCGAATCTTAGTGGCGCCAACTTGGAAGCTTGGTGATGGACTTGCAGTTGGATGGAGGGAACTTGCTTTTGGCTTATGGCATGGGCTGATTTGCTTTAGGGACTCACAACCCTTGGATGCATGATAACATATCACATGGCTCATGATATGTTATGTGTATGAAAAGGGCTATGACCATACCGACCATTATAGCATGCCTGTGATGGTTTATTATTCTGTCCATAGCATGCCTGTGATATGTTTTTCCTTTTGCTACCACCATAGGAGAATTTGCATGCTAGAAAGGAATAAAACAAATAGAAATAAACTCTCCATGTAATATCAAGTCAATAGCCTTCTGATGTGTGGTCCTTGGCAAAGCATCGATCGATGGAGTGTGAACTGTTTCTCACCCTCGTGAGACACACCCATCTATCTTTGGAAGGCGCGTGGTGTCAATATGCATCTTAGTCTGCCACAAGTGTAGACGTGCCCTCGCGAGGTGCAGGTTGGCCCTGGCCATAACAATCAGGTTAGGCTTGACTGGTTTTCGTATGTCAATGACATGATGAAACACTAGAGGCAGTTGTTAAGAAGATAGGGTTCTGTGTTATTTTCAGCCCTCGCTAGACACAGGGCGCCTAGTCTGTCTTAACTAAGAAGAGTTGTGCACGACACAATTGGTTGGCATGCCAACCTAAGGAAGCATGGAATCACTCTGTGCACCCCAACTCACCCTCATGAGTCGCGGAGACCTCAGGTGAAATTAGGATCCTACTCACTTATTTCCAAGTTGAGTTTAAGAGTTATCAACTTGTTTAGGAAATAGTGGGAGTATAGCATTTAATTTAAAGACCCTATTAAATGCTTTATTATAGTACTTATTTTGATTATTTGCTTGTTGTAGATAATGTCATCTTCTGATCTTAGATTGAAACTTTATAAACATAAAAATACTGAAACAAATTGGACAAGATGGTTCAGAATTTTGTCAAAAATACTGAAACAAGAGAATAAGATACATCTTCTTGAAAGACCTCCATCCCAGCCCAGTATTTATTTTACTACAGGGTGGGAGTGGAATGTCTATCTTGAACATTGTGAAGATAATAAACAGTACACTGCTCTTGTATTAGAGTGCATGACCCCTGAGGTCCAAGTTGAGTGTGATGAGATGGGGATTTATGATATCATCATACATCTTCAAGGTCTCTTCACACCATGCACTTTAAAAAGTGACCAAGAGAGTTCTGTTGTATCTTCAGGGTGTTTGCCTAAATCCATGAATGACTATGATTTTGCTTCTTCGAAGCTAAAACTTCGGAAGACTGGAAATGCATGGAATTCTTAGGATGGATTAAGGCACCAAGGAGAGCATGACACAGAAGAAGGGATGTAATCCATCTGCTTCATGTATAGTGTTACTGAAGTCTTTATGACTACTTCTTACTCATGGGTATTGGGTGCCGCATGTAAAGCTCACATATGTTTTTCATATGCAGGGGCTCAGAAGAAGTAGGACAAAGAGGCTTGGTGGGATCGACTTTCCAGTCAGGGACAAAGCATTGGATGCTACTGTAGATATCATCTCACTGCCTTCAAGACTTCAACTAGAACTTTGTTATTATGTACCAGCTTTTGTATTATAACATTATGTCCATTATTTTGAATGGATTTTTAGTTTGTAATAAAATATTTCTTTATATCTGAGATGTTCTACAATAGTGGTACAATTAATGATGGTTCGTTGTTCTAGATGTAACATTCATACTAAGAGGATCAAATCCAATGATTCAAACACCTTCACATGACATTGTCACTTAGCCCATGAAAGACAAGTCTATGAACTTTTGTGGTCATTATCCTCTTGGGATTATGATACAAGTGAGTCTTGTTTAATGGACAAAGATGACAAATGCTCCCTTCACCAAAGATTGGTGAGATGGTCATAGGCTTTGTACACAGCAATGTGAACAAGCACGGGGTGGCTTACTTCATTATGTTTGGATATGTCTTATCCAACATATAACTTTGGAGAAATCCAAGAAGTTCAGAAATGAAGTGCTGAATCAAAATTTGAGGATCAATTAAACACTTTGATTGGATCAAGGTGGTTAGTGAGGAATTTGATGACTTTCCTAAAGGAGTGTGGGATTATCTTGTTAGTGTTTATGCCCTGCAGACCAATGTATGAAAATGGTCCAACATTAATTGAATGTACTTTGATATAATTGATATCATTGATAAAGGCATGGTCATTATTATGCAGATTGCTTTACCTACGTTGATATGTTGAATTGCATAAATAATGTCCCATGAGTTTGGTTGGATCCATTCTCATAGTAATCCCCAGTCAAGGTGCCGTAGCCGATATGGGACAACTTTGGTGCATGTGAGACTGGTGTATGGACTGTTTATGTGCGAGGCATAGTAACGCAGACATACAGGTGTATTGGATGCACTTGAGTGACCCATCGTGAGAATTGACATGTCTAGTCAACAGGTCAATCTCACATGCAAGATGTTTGTATTGATCCTTAGACTTAAGGTATTCATGTCTAGATGTGATGATGGATATGCTTTAATACAGTCTTACATCTCTCCATAAATGGGTGATCAAAATGACTATCATTGGGCATGTCATAAGTCATATGAAGATATGGATGACCAATAGTAGGATTTGCCCCTTCCTTAATCGGAAGCATGATATCCACTTGGGGCGCCCCACCTCATTGGTGCATGACAGAAATATATGGCCATACTGTTTGAGTCATGACCAATAGATTGGATTAATAAACTTGAGACTAATCCAATGACAGGATATCAGTTTAGGCAAAGGGATATAAAATGCATGGGAATCTTCGTTGCTTGTTTAGGAGTTGTTGCCAGATGACTAAGTCCAATGACATGGGTAGTAGTAATGTGTTGCTAAATGCCTCTCACTACTTATGATGTTCTATCATCATTGCCATTGTCATTTGGATCCTACGAGGTCACACATAATAGACTCTTGACGTTGCATTAATCAGAAGCCTTGGGATCAAGTTATTGGATAGCTTGGATCAATTTGAAAGATTTCATCAACGCCAATGGACCTGATGAGTTGGAAGAGAGTTATTGGAGCCAAACTTCATTTTTGGCAGGTTGACCCGAAATTGACCTAGATTGGTCACATTTGGATTAGGGTTGCATTGGATTGGATCCAATGGCTTAATCAGCCCATGTAATAAAGTTTGGGCTAGCTCATTACCTAATGATGCCCAATAACAAGTTGTCATGAGGAGAGAATTGGCTAAAAGGGTATAATGGGGAGAAACCCAACCCCATTGGCTCTTAGGGGTATAATGGGGTTTGGGTGGCAAAATTTGCTTCATTACGACATGTTAAAAATATTACGGCAGTGGTGTAATCTGGGCAGAAAATTACACCCGTAAAATTAATTATGGTAGGGGTGTAATTTTCTGACTATCTCCGATTTGCATGAAAATTGACGGGCAGCTTTTGTCTCGACGTCTGGAATCCATTCCTGAGCTCAGATCTTTCAAAATCCATCAAAATATGATACTTTGTACCTAAAAAATGATGAAAAATAAGAAATAGTGTAGATTCCGCAATATTTGACAAATAAGGCTTAAAAACAAGCAAAAGAGCATGAATATGACACAAGAAGACCAATCAAATGATACAAAATATAATATGAATTTTCATGTCATCAAATACATAAGGCTCAAACTTTGCTTGTCCTCAAGCAAATGAATAGAATAAAGAATAATGCTAAGTATGGAAAATATGCTCTTTTATGAAAAATAAATTTCTAAAATATAATCACTCATGAAATATTCTACCAATTGTTACACAAAATTTCAGATAAATACACTGTCTTCTGAATTTAATCTTTAAAATTCACAACTTTGATCAAATAAAATTTTGTAACTCGCATAATAAATAGAATCTCAATCTCATGATTTCACCTTTGCTTCAATTTGAATCTATCATATCTTTGTTTACAGGAATAGGATTCCAAAATCTTTTTTCACTCAAAATCTCTTTTTTTATCTCCTTTTTTTTGTTTTTGTTGGCGTGTACCCACATAGATACACACTTTTTATTTTGACTTCAACTCTTATCTTCGATACCACTGCCAATTTTACAGAGTGCCAAGTAGAGGAGTCATTCCCTTTTTTTTTCTCTCTCTCTTTTACAGACTTCAACCCATATCTTCGGTACCACTGGCAATTTTACGCAATGCCAAGTAGGGGAGTCTCTCTCTCTTTTTGGATCTTGGATTATTTCTTCCCAACAAATAGTAAGATAAACTAAACATCAACTAGGTTAATCAATTGACATCAATTCAAAAATTACACTTATATGCACATTTTATTCAAGAAAGATGTTTCACTCTTAAATTGCATTCATCAAACAACCTACCTACCCAAAACCATATGCATCGATCAATGAATGATTTCAGCAAGTAGATATATATTGAAGAAATAAATTCAGCATAATAGGTATATCTCCATTCACAAGCATTGACATGCATAAACATTCATCATCATAGAAAAATCCACCCTTCTAGGAAAAACAAATCATCAAATTAAAAGTTTTACAATCATCAATCTTATCATATCCATAAAACCAATTTGAAAAATGTGTAGACTTGCATTGTCACATTAGAACAAAACAATGAATCCATATATCCATAAATAACTTTTCCAGAGAAAACCATAATGTAATACAACCATGATAAAATCCAAGATGCAACCATATGAAATAATCATGAATACAAGAGAGTGCAAACCATAATCACAAAACTACATAGCAAGCTCAATCGTTGTTTTGGGTGTAGCATTGGGGCAGGTGCGGCTAGGTCCAAAGATGCACGTTTTGAAAATTTACCTATACAATTTTAAATACATAAGGCTCAGCCCAAAAATAGTATCTTACTTTAGCAAAAAAAAATAGTAATCAGAGATATCATTAGTGGTCCAAAGAAGGTGCCGATGGAAGGAGCTGATGCAGGATAGATGCCGGTGGAGGATCTGGTAGCAATGAAGATGATGGTGTTAATAGTAGAGTGATGATGAGTAGTCTTGAGTGGCCTACCGGAGAATATAGTCCTAGAGGCGAAGTCGTTGGCCGGCGGGCGGCGAGAGATGATACTGCACAACTGAAACAAATAGAGCCACTAATGAAGATTCTGCTATAAAACAAAATAAAATAATCAATGGAAACAGAGGCAGCAGAAGAAGTAAGAGGCTGCTGGTGGTGCTCGGCAAATCTTTCTGGTGGACGGCGATGTAGCTGGAAGTAGATTGCAGGCTGGGAGATCTGAAGATGACGAGTGCTGAAGAAGTGGCAGTGGCTGAAGCAGAAAGAAACACTGGCTGATCCCTTAGAGAAGAAGACTGCTATGGAGATGCCAGTTGGAAGAAGAGGCAGTGTGGTGTTGCACGGCAATGGATTAGGAGGTGAAAGCAGAGGGGGCAGTGGAAGGTGCTGCCGGCTGGAAGATTGTGGCCATTTGGAATGGCAACACCTAGAATCAGAAGTGGTAGTGGCTGCAAAAACAAAAGAGTAAGCATGGAAATAGAAGCATATAAGTGAGCTGCTAGAAACAGGGATGACGTCTTTAAAAATTTGAGTCAGCGGTGGCAAGATCTGGAAATCTTGTGTTGAAGATGTAGCAGCTGATGGCGGTACAGATGGTGCTGCCGACTGGAAATAGACAAGGAGGCAGCTAATGTAGGAGGAGTCAGCACTGAAAAGGAAGAATATTCGAGCCCAAACAAGCGCCAGGAGATGTCTCTGCGAGCCAAACACGGCCAGGCCGTGCATCCAAATATGGGCGTGACCGGCTCGTCTGATTCCTGCAACCTTCATCATGGCCATGCATCCGAACACAGGCAGGCCGTATTTGACTGGGCGATCTCTGGCGGCCCTAAACATGGGTGTGCATTCGGACAAGCCGTGTTCACCTTGGCAAATCATGGCGAATCCAAACATGGCCGTGCCTCGGAACACGGGCAGGCCATGTTCACATCGGCAGAACCTGGAGCACCCGAAGATGGCCGTGTTCTCCAACATGGCTAGGCCGTGTTTAGCCCTGAAGACCCCGTTTCGATGTACGTCACCCTCCCTACCATGTTGCTCCACCTCATGATGACCCAAAGGAG
This sequence comes from Costus pulverulentus, assembly GCA_027562315.1. Lineage (NCBI taxonomy): Eukaryota > Viridiplantae > Streptophyta > Magnoliopsida > Zingiberales > Costaceae > Costus > Costus pulverulentus. The sequence continues at coordinate 2,469 of JANTFE010022749.1, read as the reverse complement.
CCCAACAAGATGACATTACGGTGGTCCCAACACACCTCTCAACCACCATATCGCTTTGTGGGAGTTGTGAGTCAGTTAGCCATCCATACCGAAGTTCTTCAACCCAAAAACATCATGAGTCACCTGCCGGACGGCCCAACCACTGATGGGCCACGCAACCACCTCAGAAATACGGCCCAAGAACACACCACTTCGGTACTAACTCAGCCCATGACATCCAAATTCTGCTGCTTTGTCACGGTGTGCTCCGAGCACATCTAACCGCATCCGTACGAGAGACGAAGGACCATGTGATTAGCTTCATGGAATATTAGGTAGGAGTTTGTTTTTCCTTGTCTTGTAGCTACAGATTGACCACTTTAGTGGCCTGCAAGAGTAGTTGTTTGTTAAAGTGTGTTGTCTTTAGTAGTTTTGTCTTGTTCCCTCCCCTATTGTTCTATAAAAGAGATGGCTGGGGTAACTTCTTCCTTAGTTCTCTTAGTGAGTAGAGACCTCCTAGTGAGCTGAGAGCCTCCAGTGCATAGAAATCAAAGTCGGTGCTTCGTCTTTGGAGTTCGTATGGGTCGAGGGCGTCCCCTCGATTCCAAGTTGTTCCCCTTTCCCTGCTTTCAAAGAAGTAAATCCCACCCCACTGGTGGGTCAGGTTCGCCTATTTTTCCACTTCATTGCGCACATTTCTACTGTGGTTTTTTATCCCTTCACCCACGGGTATCCGTTCGTCGGAGGCATGGCTGGTTCTCTTGTTTCTTTGGTGTGTTTTCAGCTACATAGGCAGACAAGCTGAATCCTGCGTCACCATTGCCCTTTAAACATCCTAAGCTCAAAGTGCCAAGTGAGCTTGCTAAATTGCCATGAGGTTAGTCTGTTACATTTAGTAGTTGGGTGCCATTGAGTTCTTTTCGCATTCGTGTTGCCCCGATTGTGCTTGACGTTGTTTTCATTGCGCTTTCCTGGTGTTTCCCTACATTTCCGATGCGTTTTCACTTTCCTTGTCTCAGGACCCTCTCCCATTTTCACGTGCATCGTGTACACCCTGCAGTACGGCTCTAAGGATACCCCCACCCATTAGTAGCTTCATCATTCTGGTATCAGATGGAGTTGCGAATTCGATTCTTATCGATCGCACGATCCAACTCCTTAGGCATAGCATATGTCTGCATCATTTTTCTCATTTTCAGCATTTTTGTGCATTGTTGAGTCTTCCCTTGTTTGTGCATGATGACCACATGGTCACAAGTCATGTCTTCCCAACTCCCAGAAACCATCCTTGAAACCCAAGAATCGGTCCAGCCTTCGGAAGGGCCTAGTACTCGCTTAGAGTCTATGGCTGCGCTTGAGGCGTGAATCGATGTGAAACATGAGGCGATGTCTGCGCGAGTGGATGCCCACAAGTCGAGCTAGGATGCCATGATCCAGTAGAATCTAGCTAGGATCCAGACCCTCACTGATCACCTTGGGTCCACGAAGCATAGACGCCCGAACCCGGTTAACCCTCCGGCGTCGTCAAACCCAGCCCCTACTAAAGAGTTCCCCTTGTTAGCCGCGCCCGCCTGGTGGCGCGTCTATGAGGATGACTGGGGTCGTCCAAGGCCATATGAGACCCACGGGGACCCAGGTCATGGTGTTGATCCACTTGAAGAGGACGATGTATGGGGCCGCACAAGAACCCCGGCCCAATGGGCGCTTTCGCCACGCTTGGGCCGCACCTGAAACCCCAGCCCACACCCGTATCGAACGTCCCTGGGCGGATGACGATTTCCGCCGGTTCATTCGGAACACCCCCGCACCCTTTGCGGGTGGCCTCGATCCCACATAGTTCTTCGATTGGATCACATCTATTGACACATATTTTGACCTTAGCGATTGGCCACAGCACTCACACATTAGGTACATGCGCACCTTGCATGAGGGGCCTGCACATTTACATTGGAAAAACGTGGAGCGCCAAAACGCGCAACAAGCCCTTCCCCCGATCACCCGATGGGCAGAGATGTGGTATCACCTCCGTGAGTGATACGTACCTCCTTCGTATAGGCAGCATCTCCTTGATCAGTATAACAGCCTGCACCAGGGCTCGGGCACCATAGAGGAGTACCATCTCACCTTTGAGACGTTGCAACCTGCAGGAGGACCCTAAGTTAGTATTGTCAAAATTTAAAAATGGACTCCGCACCGATATCCGCCGGGCCTTGCCCACGTATGGTTCAGAGATGTTTGACCAGACCTTTCAGCGCGCTAGAGATATCGAGCACGACTTTCACGCTACGTGTAACGTCCCTCACAATCACACCCCACACGCATACAAGTAAAAATACGGGGTTTTAAAAATTTTTTCTCTTCCATTAAAACGCAAGAAGAAATCGGCATCGAAGGACATTACTACGGAACTGAAAACCGCACAGAACTGAGTAGGATCGATTACTAGGAAATAGAAATCCGGAAATCCAGAAAATCCGGCAGCAAGTATAC